>VUQR01031309.1:31786-63975 GCA_015108515.1 Hemichromis elongatus | reverse complement strand
GTCCCTCTGTTGGGCTTATGAAAGGTGCCATCAGCACGTAGCCGGCTATCATGATCGTGCAGTTTTGCAGTTGTTGACAGTGGAGGCCCACTGTAAACAAACAGGTCACTCAAGTGTAAGTCAGCCATCTGTGTCCAGCGTGGGCTCATCTACTGCTGTTTTTCACCCAGAGAGGAGCTCTCTGCTTCCAGACCTACTCTCCTCAAGGACTCTGTGTACTTTCTCCTTCCTATGTTGACAATGTCCTCGATCTCTTCGGCCAGGTCTCTCCTGCCGCTCTCGATCATAGCAGCCACCAGCCGCGACACTGCCCCGGGTCCTTCATTCTTCTGCGCCCGGGCCCAGTGAAACAGCATGTCCAGCACCAAGGCACCCAGATTGTCCCTGGTGTTGAGGGAAAACACACCACTGAAATATTTGTTTAAATCCCACAATAAACCCTCTAATCTCCTACTGTTATACCTGTTATATCTAATACACATTCATTTTAAAATGTGAATATATTCGTATATTAAAATCCTACACACAAATACAAACACCAAACACACATACAAACACACACACATATATATATATATATATACAAACACATTTACATAATGCGTTTTTCTTCCACCTCCAGGATGAATCAATAGAGGTTTTCTGAACACGAGAAGAACGGGGAGGGCCAGATGAGCATCAGCCTGTGTGTAATCTCCTGCAGTGTCCCAGATGGCTTCGTGATGGCAGTGCAGATTAAAACAATCAAAATTCTCTAGCATGTCTCTCCCACTGCGGGTTTTTTCCTCCTGTTACATACATCTCACGCCATCTTGTTCCTGGCAAAGCTTTGACTGTGCCATGATATGTGATCACTCGCTCAACAAATGTACTTTTCTCCCTTTCTTTTTTTTTTACCTCTCTCTTGGCTAAAAAAATTAAATGATTTGGTTTGGCACATTTAACTGTCTGCACTGGGATTACTTTTATTTTTTAATATGGCACCTATTACCATAGCATCAGTAAACTGGTAAACTGCAAGCAAAACTCTGAACACACAAACAGTTCAAACACCAATTTAAAACGCCGGTTTCTAAATTATTGATTCAAAAACTAAGATAGATTGCTAGACAGACAGAAAACTATCCGCTCACAGCACATCACAGAGATTTCGTAATGAGATTGTTTGGGTAGCCCTCTAGTGAATTTCCCACTCTGTCATTCAAGGGTATTTTTAAGCACCGTTGATTGTCGCTTTATTTGCTCACCTAAAAGTAGTTACTTACTTATTTGGAGGTGTTTAAAAGATATAGCGATTTTTTTTGACAGTACTGCTTTAAAATCAGCACCTTCAAGCTTGACTGAAATTTGCAGCTGCCTCATGGACAAGCCAAATGTCTTCTGGAGAAAAGTTTTGATCACAATGGTCACAATGACAGACTTTCAGACTAATCGACTACAAGTCACCTACTTTCATTTACTTAATTATTAGAATTGAAAATGTGCTTTGTGTACAAGGCTTGTTCACTTCAGTAATTCTAAGTAAACATGATTGTTCAGTCCTACCTGTTCTTGTACTGGATGCGGTCCAGTTCTTGGTAGCTCAAGCCCAGATTGATGCCAATAACACGCCAGTCTTGTGCTATCTGAAGAGAGATGGACAGCAGGTTGGCTTCTGTCAGGTAGCCGCTCTCAGGTTCGCCCAGATTCAGAGGAGGATACTCGACCTCCTCCATGATGAAACTGTTCTCTGAGTTTAGAGCCTACAAGAACAATAAAGAAAGTGGTCCCTTCTTTAGTGGAGGAGAAAGCCTTCTCAGAAATAATGCGTATATAACTTTTGTCTGTACTAACAAGATTCTATTTTAGAAACCAATAATCATGCAATAACACTTTTTAAGATAAGAATAAAATAAGATCCGTCGCTTCAACTGACAGGAAGTCTTAGAGGTAAAGTTGTAAGCCACTGGCTATCGAGTCCTTTCCTCTTTCTGGCTACTTCCTCTGGCAGGTTGCTGGGAATCTCCCCTCTATAAAAGGACACCTGTAAAAGAGGTGTAGAACATATTATGAGTGTTCTCCAAAACCTATTTAACCATAAAACACATAAAGCACATTTACCTTTTTAAATGTGATTCATTATACTCAACAAGAACATTCATTAGGAAGTAATCTGCTTTAGACCCAAACTCCACTGGGCAAGAAGTATTATATATCGGCCCCTGAGAACAGTTTTATGTTGTTAGTCGCTCCGTGGTTCTCTGGAAAAACAGGCTGGATTACACTGTTTCCAGTTTAGAATAACAATTCTTTTAAATTGATGGCTCAGGGTCCGTGGGTTATTGTGAGTTGAACTGAAATTGCCCTCACATAATGGAGCAAGCACACCGGAGGGCAGAGAGGAAGAGTTTCTTTATTGCCATGCCGAAACTGCTACGTTTCTTTATTATTATCATGAAGTGGACGAAGTATGTAATTTTCTGTCTAACACGCTTACAGTTCCAGACTGATGTTTGTTGGGTTGCCAGTAAAAAGGTTGAGTAGGCTAGTATGGCATTCCCATGTGAGCTCCACAGAGTAGACTGACCAGGACAGATCTTTGTCAGTAAACCAGTTCTCCACACAGACGCCTCTATTACAAATGTTATCGTATTCACCATGCAAGGAAGCACAAGTCTTCTCCTAAGCTGCCAGGCTCAAAATTTGGATTTATAGGCCCAACCAAATAGGTGCCTGGCACAAAGGACACACAGATAGATATCAGTGAAGCAAATCAGGCACACCACACCTCCCACACACATTTGGGGATAACTACTTTCTTGCTATCTTTGGCCTCTTGTTGCTCTAAAGAAAACATGTGAAAAGAGATTTATTATCTCTGAACTAAGCCACGGGACTTCCAAGAAGTACTGAGACGATGATATATGCCTCAGGAGAATACGTATCTTTTTAGTATTTACTTTAACTTTGTCTCTCCAAAGGTAAGGTCATTCAGAGTGAGGTCCTCTGAGGCCGTTAATAGAGAAATGATATTTCACATATTTTTTTTAAACTAACAGATTTAAAGGTATGCATGTTTAGAGGGGTGTACGTATGTAATGTTGTGCTATTTTAAACATGCATACCGCACATTAAGTGTTCAGCTTTTGCTATATTCTAAAACTCTTGACCACAAGTTTTGATTCAAGCTACCAGGACTGTACCTGCACTGTTTTGAAAGGTGCAACTAATATTTTTTCCCGCTTCAATATATGTAGCTTTCAGGCAAATGTTGAGCTAAAATACAATAAAAATAAACCGTAGCACTGAATCAACACCACTCACAAAAGCATCACAGCATCACAAAAACCACAGCCATAAATATTACAGGATTATTTTAGCCTCTAAAGCCTCCCATCATGTAGAAACTGCTGCACAAGTGTGTTGTGCATAATGGCACTTTCACTGATGTAACCTTCAAGCTCACTTACACAGTAAAAATCTGCTTTTTTTCCTTTTAAACTATATTTGCATGCAAGCTTGTGAGTTTAAAAAAGTTGCTTTCCTAGCTAAATATAAAACAATGATGTGTGTGCGTGGTGGTGGTGGTAGTGCGTGTGTGGGGGTGGGGTGGGGGGTGTCTGTGACTTACCTGCCCCCTCACTGGACCCTTCTGACCCTGTGCTGAACAGATATAGACTTCCTTCAGATTCTTGAGGCTGGAGTAAAACTCGAAACAGAGTCTTCCCCCCACACAGTCTGGTCTGTCTGGAAAAAAAACAGAGGAATATCAGTGTGAGACAAAAAGTTATGTCAGGGCAATCATTACACAACAGCACATCATAAGACCCCAGAAGAAAAGACAAACAAGCTAAAGTCCTTCTCCTGGCATTGATTAAACCTTTTAAATAATCATCTGTATAGGTTTAAACACATTTTTCATTTTTGTCCAAAAAGATACTTGATTCTCCTTTAAAGTGACCTTTGCTCCACTTATCATGTGTGCAAATCTAGCAGTAAATTTACAAATCTAAAATCCAAAACACAGATACATGCTGTTCCTGTAAAAAATAACTATATTTAAAAGTCATCACAAACAAAACATTTAAAAAGGTTTAACGCTTTGGCCATTTTTTTTAACTATTCCTCTTCTCCCCACTTTGCTCCTATGCGCCTGTTTCACTAAAACATGCAGGTTATAAAATGCACACAGAAGGTGAAACAGAGAACAGAGGACCTAACCCAAACCCAAAGCTAACCATGAAACATGGAGCCTGAAACAAGGGCAACATAGAATTGAAGCTTTTTGACCTGATTACACAGTTATCTATAAATGTGCTGCAAATATTATTTACTGTAAATCTTGCTCATGATTCTATAAATCACTTCACCCTACACATGCTAAAGGATGACGGGATTTACCCTGGTTGGTTACCCAGGCTGACAATAAGAAACTTTAATTTAGAGGAGAAAATGCCATCATGGTATGGTCTGCTCTGTGTACTAATGATTTAAAATCACCATCCATCCATCCTCTTCCACTTATCCTTATTAGGGTTGCCAGTTTAGCTCACTGTGTGAGCAGTGGCAACCATGTGATCAGTGCAGTAAATTTGATAAAAACTCCATATCAACCTCAAACAAGCTTCTTTAAGGCTTCATACCTGTGCTGATTTCTAAGCCCCTCTCAAAGCCAGCAAAGAACTGCTCTCCTTCCAGCAAGTCACACAGGTCTGAAGGCTGGGGTCCATCATATTGATCTGACAAAGACTGCATTCTTCTCTCTACCTGTGCAGGGAACACCACAACCATTGCTTAGCATCTGAGCATGCAGTTTACACTAGTTCAAAGTCATACACTACCAAGGCTAAGATGCCACACACAGTGGCTGACTATGAAAGTGCAAAGTAACAACACGGGAAAAACAATCACTACAAACCTTGTTAGAAGGTAAGCACTGCAGCAGAACCTGTGAAGGATCAGTCTTCCTCTGGAGGACAAGGAACTGGACTTTGAACTGTTTTAGCCTCTGGTAGATCTTCCTGACCACCCCACTGACGCAACGCTGTGTAGTATACCAGAGCCAGTACCTGTAGTGATGCACACGTTATAATGCTACACTATAAATGATATTTCAAATTTGCTTTATGGTAATATAGGGCAGACCCTTACCAGGAGAAATGTGTAATGTAGAAAATGGCATACAAATGGGTAACATAGAGAGAGACTTGTGCTGTGATGTCAGTCCAGGTTTGGGCAGTGGGATCTCCATGGAGCAGATGCAAACAGGACATATCAACTGTATGGCCTTCAAAGAAAGAGCGAAACACGTTAATACACACTAATGGAATGTGTTAATACACATGTGTGAGAATCAGGAGGGCATAATGTACCCGTGACGCCGGATGGCAGGGGGATCTGAACTTTGATTGGCTGTAAGAAATGCATGCTAGGATTCTGGGAGAGACAAAGTAGGGGGCTGACTCTGGCCTGAGGATCACCGCACAGCGCCTGCACGTCTGACACAGACACCTGCAACACCTGGACATCGAGACACACCAAAGTCTTGCATACCATACGAGAACAGTCATATTAAGCATGTGAAGATACTGCTGACCTGTAAAGTGATGGTGCGAGTCTCCACTGTGGAATCTGGTGGAAAGTGAAGCTTTACTCCAGGATCAGCGCTCGACACCAGTAAGGCTCCAACTGGTGTAACAGAGCAGCTGTCCTTTACTGGGCGAGACACTGCCATAAACCAGGAAAAGTGGTTCACTGAGCAGCACGCCAGCTAAAGATACAAAAAGAAGGCAGTTTCACCTTTAATACAGTAGTACCGTTTGTCCAAGAAAAAAAAAATTGTAAAAATATCCATTTGCAGTAGCATGTTTTATGGGTTACCCTGGCTGGATGTCCCCCGGGGCGACTGCTATGGTTCTCGCTTCCTCTCCTTAGCTCAGTGGGCAAAGTGCTCCACAACTGTCCATCAAACGTCCGCATCACCACCTCCTTCCTTTTTGTCCGGTGATATGGCACACACACCTCCACAGGCTGTAAGCATTTTAGAGGTGAGACACATTTATCTCATACAAATCCAAGATAAATGGTAAATGGCCTGTATTTATATAGCGCTTTACTAGTCCCTAAGGGCTTTACATTTCAGTCATCTACCCATTCACTCACTGGTGATGGCAAGCTACATTGTAGCCACAGCTGCCCTGGGGCGCACTGACAGAGGCGAGGCTGCCGGACACTGGCGCCACCAGTAGGCACAATGGGTGAAGTGTCTTGCCCAAGGACACAACGACCGAGACTGTCGGAGCCGGGGCTCGAACCAGCAACCTTCTGATTACAAGACGGACTGCCAACTCTTTGAGCCACGATCGCCCCAAGGACGAATCAGATAGGAAATAACAAATATTTAATGGGAAACCACTCAAGTTAACAGTCACATTCACACATTCATAAAGCACATTCATATTTTGTGCATTTTAAGCCCATTATCTATCTCACATCCACACCTATAGCAACTGTAAACCTAACATGCAAAATCCATACAGAAATGGCCCAGGAAGGCTCAAACCTAGGGCTTTTTGTGGCACCATTAATCTGTTTGATTAATACATTCACTAGCAGCTTCATTAGGTGCACCTGCTTAATGCCTTACAGTCAAACTCCTTGAGCTAAAATGAAAGCAACAGTAATTCAAATGACTACACGTTACAACCAAGGTATGCAGAAGAGCATCTCTGAATGCACAACACATTAAACCTTAAAGCAGATGGCTAGCAGCAGCGGAAGACCACATCAGGTGCCACACCTCTCAACTAACAACAGAAAACTGACAATGCAATTCGTACCGGCTCACCCAAAATTGGACAGTGGAAGACTGGGAAAACATTTTTAATCTTTTCTGATGCGAGGGAATTTGGTATAAACAATATGAAAGCATGGATCCATTCTGCCTTTTACTGACTTTCTGGCTGCTTGTGACATAATTTTTGGGGAGTTATTTTTTTGGTAAACTTTGGGCAACTTACTACCAAGTAAGCATTATTTGAACACCACAGCCTACGTAAGTGTTACTGCTGACTAATCTCTTCAGGAACACAGTGTACCAATTTTCTGATGCCTGTTTCCAGCAGGATAACACAACTGCTTTCTTGAACATGACAAAGAACTCGCTGTATTCAAACGGCCTCCGCAGTCATCGGATCTAAATCCAATAAAGCATCTTGAGGATGTGGTGGAACGAGAGATTCGCATCATCGACATGCATCTAACAAATCTGCAGCAACTGTGTGATGCTATTGTGTCAATTTATACCAAAATCTCTAACATCGTGCTGAATATATGCTATGAAGAATTAACGCAGTTCTGGTGTCAAAAAGGGGTCAAACTTGGTACTAATAAACTAATAAAGTGGCTGATGACTGTATAAGAACATTACAAAAAAATTAGTTTGTCATGTTTACCCACGTGTGTAAATGGCTAAGGTATATCTAAACCAAGGTTCCCCAATCCCAGGCCTCGAGGGCTGGTGTCCCTGCAGGTTTTAGATCTCACCCTGGGTCAACACACCTAAATCACATGATTAGTTCATTACCAGGCCTCTGGAGAACTTCAAGACATGTTGAGAAGGTAATTTATTCATTTAAATCAGCTGTGATGGATCAAGGACACATCTAAAACCTGCAGGGACACCGGCCCTCGAGGACTGGGATTGGGGACCCCTGATATAAACAAATATGTAAACAGACATAAAGTTCAGGGGGCTTATGAAGGGATAGAGAAAAAAAGAAATGCAATGTTAAATTCTGTTCAGCAGGTGTCCTCATTTTAAATCAAAAAATTAGTGGAACCAATTCACGATGTAATTTAAAAGGTCATCTTTCCTGTAAACTACCAGATCTCTAAATCTCAACACCTTTATTCTGGAAACATTCTGTCAAGGATTTGTCTCTGTGATCATATTGTTTTAGAGTTTCTCCACAGCCGCACATCACAAACTACCAAATCATGATAATGGCATGGTTATTGAGTTGTCCTATGGGCTTTGAAATACCTTTAAAAATGTGACTCCATGAGGACGAAGTTCAAGCGGACGACTAAGAAGGATCTCATGCTCCTCCAGCTGTACCCACTTTCGCTGTGGCTTCTTCTCGGCCCAGGCCAGTTTTGTGGTTGTCGCTATGCATCCTTGGGGGAACACCAGCTCAGCCCCCCCTGGGAGGAACACATGACACCCGGCAGACGAAATGCAGAAACTAAAGAACAAAAGGAGCATCAAACCTTTTCGATTTAACCAACAGTATTATTTCAAAGAATGAGACAATATGAGCCTGCTGTGAGGGACACTGTACCTGTGCTGATTAAACCCAATGTGCAGTTCTGGGAGTTTTGTTTCTGCTTCATCTGGTGAGAAAGCAAGCAATAAAACTAATGTGTTAAAAACCTCAACACTGCATGCTCAAAATCAAAATACTTTGAGCTCTAATCGATTTTAAGCTCCTGTTTTTCTCTGTTCACCAGGTGTAGAAGAGAGGGGAGGAGTTGGAGGTCGTCCCAGGGGATTGTCACGGACGTCTATTTTAAGCAGAGGCAGTTTGTTCAGACAGGGTGGGATCAGACGGAGGTCATTGCTGAAGACGACAAGCTCCCTGAGTGAAAGGAGAGAGCCTGAGCAACAACAAAAAAAATACAATGTTACTCCTTTTTAATTGCTCCGGGACCAATTTATCTTACATTAAGTGATTTTTTTCACTAGACACACCCACTCACCCTTATGCTCTTACCCATGCTCTCTGGTAGCTGCTTTAGCTTATTCTGGGACAATTCCAGTCTAACAAGCTCCTCCAGTGAACCAATTTCATCAGGTAGCTCCTGGAGGAGGTTATTTGACACATCCAGAGTCTGTAGTGCTTTCAGTTGACCCAGACCCGGGGGGAGAGACACCAGCTCATTCCCCAGGAGGGAGAGGTAGATGAGGGAGGACAGCTGGCCTATATCAGGGGGCAAAGCCGAGAGGTGGTTGTGACAGAGGAGCAACGAGGACAACATGGGAAGGCTAAGCAGACAGGATGGCAAACAGGAGAGCTGGTTGAAGGAGAGATCCAGGTGCACCAGATGGGAAAGAGAGGAAACAGATGCTGGCAATGCGGTGAGGAGGCCAGGCAGGGGGTCACCTCTTGAGTTGTGTAAACAGTGTCCTTTAGTTAGAAAAAAAAATGCAATAAGAGCAGAAGAAAAAGAGAATCACAGGAGGATCATCATTATATGGCACAGTATTACATAGTTTAATTTATCTAAAGGTAACAATTAAAATGCAATAAAACAATGTATGGTGACAAGCAGATGACACATAAATTAAATTTGTTAAAAAAGTACCCCGAATAGCCAGGGATCGTAGGCCTGTCAGATGGGATAGAACATCCAGTGCACCATCCAGCCCTGCTCTATCCTCAGAGCCCAGCCTCAGATACTGGAGGCCCTTCAGCTGCCCTGGGATGGACTCCCACAGGAGGCGCAATGCAGCTGCACCTCCCTGGTACACATCCAGGGTCAGTCTTGTATCAGTCAACAAAGCTGAAAGCTCCACAGAAGGAGGCAAGGGTGGAGACAGGGACAAGGCAGAAGAAGATGAAGATGATGAGGAAAAGTCGGTGCGACGGCTGGAAGAGTATGAGCAGGAGGGAAGGGTAGATATGGAGGGAGCACAGGTATCCATAAGGCTGATGGGAGACACAGAGGGGGCATCAATAACATCTCCCTGCTCTCCAAACTTAGTGGAACCAATCATCCTCTCCTCATCCTGATTCAAAAGTCCCCAGATCCTGTGGGCCAAAATTTCTGCAACTCCAGCTGAAAGGCTGCATGCAGGTATAACCTCCACCTCTCCATCTTTTGAGCTGGCCGCATGGCATCCACCCTCTTTATCAGGAGGTGCGTCGTCTTCGCTGCCTCTGTCCATTGAACACAGTCTGTTAGCTGGCTTGCCCCTCGCACAGTACTGTCCTGAGATTTTCTCTCCACATAACTTTTTTTTTATGTACAAGTCATGTCATGTCGAAGCTAAGAGGCTGCTATGATAAAGAACGATCAGTTTATACTTGACACATGTTCTGAGTTAGTTTAATGTAACCATTAAGAAGCTAAACGTTATTAGTTAGCCATAGCTATAATTAAGAACAATCATGCTAATTAAAAAAAAAAATCCGCTCGCTACGGTGGAGCTCTTGGTATTCGCTGTAATTTACCAGCGCTGTTTACGACTTAATGCAACGTTATGAGATTACTAACGCGTAACAACAGAGTCTTGTTTCTGAACTCTCTATCGCTACTTCCGGAAGCCAGATTGTTTTTGAAAAGAGGGCTTTGCGTCACTGTTGTTCGTTTGTTTTTGTTCACAAGAGCTGGCGACGGGAGATAGGAGGAGTCAAATTGACATTATCCGTTTAATTCTAAAGGCCCGCCCCTTCGGTAGCTCTTGTGTGTCAGAACGAGTGCCTTGATGGTGGCGCCGCCAAAGTTTCAGCAGAGGGCGGGACAGCAACGTGTGCAGTGATGTCAGCCCCTCTTTGGCCATTGGGCGGCGCTGTTGAGACAATTTTATTGCTGTAGGCGTTATTGTGATGATGTCCACCCATAAACACTATTTTCAGATGGCTCACGTTGTGAACAGTTTTAAATTCAGTGTGAAGGGTCATTTGAGTACAGTGAACTCATTGTCATGTTCAACAAACCAGTTTGAGATGATTTGAGCTATGTGGCACTGTGTGTTATTCTGCTGGAAACATCCATCACAAGATAGGTACACTGTGGTCATAAAAGGATGGACATAATCAGCAATACTCAGGTAGGCTGTGGTATTTAAATGGTGCTCAGCTGGTAGTAAGGAGCCCAAAGTGTCCTAAGACATGATCCCCACATACCTACCTAAGGTTTAGCTTAAGTATTTGAACTATTGTTGCCTTCATATCAGATCAAAGTGGTATGGCCATTCTTTTTTTACCTCTGGTATCAACATGACATTTTCACCCAGATTATTGGATATCTTCTCTTTTTTAGGACTATTCTCTGTAAGCCCGAGAGATGACCTGTGGGAAAAACCCAGCAGATCTACAGTTTGTCAGCCTGTCTGGCACCAGCAAGCATGCTACGTGTGAAGTCGTTTAAATCACCTTTATTCCTCATTCTCATGCTTGGTGTGAAATAATAGTCTTGACAATGTATACATGCCTAAATGCATTGAGTTGCTGATCTGATATTTGCATTAACTTGCAGTTAACATATTCACATAAATTATACATTTGCCAAAATTCGTACTTTTAACTTACTGACAAATGTTAGTTAAAAGTAATATTTTCAGTCTACACAAAACATCCATAACATATGATATTTAATATCTATGTATATTTATAAATAAACATATTTTTATATAGAAAATAGCTCTAGGAGACCTTTAGCTTCTATGCTGTCATCATTTGGCCTCAAATGTGTTACTTTGTTCACTGATAAGTCCAGAAATCAATATGTAATGATTTGCATTACATATCGATGAGGAAATTGTGTCAAAAGGTCATTGCAGAAAATTTACTTTAAAGTGTAAAAGTATTTGTTTGACTAAGATAAATTATGCTGAAGGTCAAAGGTGGTAGAGTTAGTGATTAGAACATAATACTCCATTAGAAAACAGTGTCACCTCCTGTTTTCTTTAGTTGTGTTTTTTTAGTGACTTTCTTGGAGCTCAGTCCATTTTTGTGACTCCGAGTGTGCCCCGGGAGGTCTGGACTGCCTAAGAACAATTTGTGATCCAGTTATCATTTTTTTAAAAGAATGAACTCTAGCTCATGCTGTTTCATAATAGGGAATGCTCTCCGGAGAAACCATGGTGTCCCGAACAAAACCTGAATCAGTTCCCACAGCAGTGACTATTTGCAACCTATTTCTGTGAAGTGCTGCAGAAAAACATTTCAGTGTTATTGCTGGGTGTACTTCAGGCACAAGAGATTTGGGACTTTATTACTGTATGTTGTGAAACCCTACTAACTCGTACCAATGTTTACTATTTTGTGGCGATGCTCCCCTCTGTGTGTGTGTGGGTGGGGGTGGGGGGATCTGGCTTATCTTGCCAATATTGCATAACAGCAAATCAATACACCTTCTTCCGAGCGATAACACCTATCATTGAAGAAAATCCTCATAGATCCTAGACTGGACATTTTTTCCTGACAACGACAAAACATAAACAGATAGACAAATATACAAAGGACAAAACAAAACGCCTTGCTCCGTCTGGGGACGAACTTTTGACAGCTGACAGGGAAGACGCGAGTGACCGCTCTGTGACTTTCCGGGTGTTTCAGCGACGCAGAGTGTGATTGGTCGCTTTCTCGTCTTTCTCGATTGTGATTGGCGAACTAGCATTTGCGGTGTAGTTGACGATTGGCCACATTCACTCTACGCCCTCCTCCCAATACATGCCAGTACTTCATGAAATCACAACAAGTCCCCGTGGTGTACTGCGTCTGTATATTAACCAGTCCAGGGCTGTTTGTAATTACAGCTTACTTACTGTTTACCGTGAAGGCATTTTTAAACAATCTGAGCGTTTCGTCGCTACCTGCAACGGAAAATTTGCCTTAGGCTGAAAGAAAACAGCAGACCGACATTAAATTATGAACAGGCTCTAGAAGCAGCCTGTTAGCTACTTTGTAGAAGTTGGTATCTCTGCGTAAACTCAGTCGTATCGTACCGTCCAGCGACCTTAGCCCAACTGGAGTCGTCAGCTGTGAACGGCCCCGGCAGGATGTTTCCACTGGACTCCCCGTGGAACATCTCTTTCGCAGGCTGCGGGTTTCTCGGTATCTACCACATCGGCGTGGCTAGCTGCCTGCAGGAGCAGGCTCCCTTTCTGGTCCAGAATGCCCGGCACATATACGGTGCATCTGCTGGAGCTCTCACCGCCACTGCTCTGGTCACTGGAGTATGTCTCGGCAAGTACCTATTGACTGTTAGATTGCTAAGCTCGAGTATTATGTAGGAGTTATTGCATATAAATATGCATTATAGCTTGAAATGAGCGGGATAGGAGAATAAGGTAGCATGAAATGGAAACAGAGTGGCAGCGAGGACATCTTCACGCTCATCAGCTCAGTGGTGCAGCTCAAAGTGATAACCATCTTCTGAGGACGAGATGATCTTTTGTTACAGGATCACGATCTGTCCTCTAATTTTTGCTTTAAATGTATCGCCCGTTGCCCAAGCAAGTCCCCTTATCTGATGCTCTGCATGTAAAAAGTTATTTTGAATGTACTTGTATTTGTTTTGTTGTATATTACACGACCTTCTCAAGGACTATGAATGTAATATTTGACTGTTGCTAAAATTTGGCGTGTTTAATATAACACCGATGTCCATTAACCTGTCCCCTTTAAATGATTTCAAGTTCTTAAAGTACTTGCTTTATCTAGTTCTTATTCGCTGCAACAAGAGCACCAAAACATTCTCTCATGAAGTGCACATCCGTTCCCAGGCGCCAATGTCTGTTTCCATGTTTCACAGGAGAGGCTGGTGCAAGCATCATCGAGGTTGCCAAAGACGCGAGAAAGCGGTTCCTCGGGCCGATGCATCCTTCCTTTAACCTGGTGAAGATCGTGAGGCACATGCTGCGACGCACTCTGCCGGCTGACTGCCACAATCGTGCAAGTGGGCGGCTGGGAATCTCTCTCACCCGAGTTACAGATGGAGAAAATGTCCTGGTGACCCTGTTCAACAACAAGGAGGAGGTGGTGCAGGTATGCACCCTGCAACTGTGTTGTTACTAAGGCAAAACAAATTATATGTAGATGCTACACTGGACTATGACACAGTTTTTTCACCATTTTCTGATATGTTGTACTTGAATTGATGTTGTATAGTTTGTTATATTGTAATAATAAAAAGTTACTAGCTGCAGCCCTAGTTTTTTTTAAAATTTCAGTTAATGTTATTAAAAAATATCCTTTAAGTCCAGAAAAACAATAATAATAATCTCTAATATCACAGCGTTTATGTGCTGTGAGTATTGTTTAGCTGCAGTCTGTTTGATTTGATTTAAATCAATCAGAACAACTCCAGCAGTCAAAGAACTGTATTTCCATTTTCAATGATTAATCCGACATTGTTTCTTATTATTTCTTTTCCAAATCAGGCGTGTGTCTGCAGTGCCTACATCCCAGTGTACTGTGGCATCATTCCTCCCACACTGCAAGGAGTAGTAAGTAAATTTACTCTTATCTGACATCCGTGCACTTTTCTTCTAATGTCATGTTCCTGCTTTTGGAATAATTGATTAAATCTTTCCCAAAGAAGATTTTAAATGTCGAAACATATAAACATAGCATGTTTAAAACGTGCCATGGCGAGTCCGCTTTACTGCTTTGTTCGACTTACACACATTGTTTCCTTCCATTGTGCTTTGCTGTGACTTTTAGCACTTTTTTTTTCTTTCTGTAAGCACGCCCATCAGGGGCCTCCCTTCCTTGAGAACGTGTTTGCTCTGAATGGCATGTGTTTGGAAACTGATTATAAAATTCCTGCGGAGTTGGTGTTTGTCACAGATCTCACACTAAAGGGGGAACTTTTGCTGGACATGTTTCTAGAACAAAGGTTTTTTTTTTTTCTGGGAAATATTGTTGAGCAACACCAGTGGTCCCAACCTCTCGCTGTGGCCTTTGTGATGGTTTTTTTGTGGCACTTACGTGCTCTTGTTTGTATGCAGAGCTTGTGACCAAACTTAGAGAGTAGAAGAGCCAAAATGTGATGGTGCGGGCACATGCTTTTAAAGTTCCTCTGTTCTCGCTCTCTTAACCCTCAGTGGCTCAAGTTCAAATTGCTGATGTCACCCACATCTTATCTGTTGACACAGTGTGAAACCTCTGCCATGCCTCCACTTCAGTAAAAACACACATTAGTCAATAAACGGGATATGATGTCATTGTTATCTTCATCCTGGTTAGAAAATGCTGTATGGACATGGGTCCTTTAAAGTTCATCACATGTTATTTTCTGTAGATTTGCTGATGTTTTTTTGTTTCTTTATTCATGCAGCGATACGTTGACGGAGGAATCTCAGACAACCTGCCTCAGTACGAGCTAAAAAACACCATCACTGTGTCCCCGTTCTCAGGAGAGAGTGACATCTGCCCCCGAGACACCTCGACCAACATGCACGAGCTTCGCTTTACCAACACCAGCATCAAGTTCACCCTTAAAAACCTCTACAGAGTCTCCAGAGCACTTTTCCCTCCAGATCCAATGGTATGCAGCTTGATTATAGCCTTCCGGATCCATACATACACATAGAGATACACACACAGCTGCCGACAAATTGATTGGCTCAGTGAGTGAACTCAGTGGACCTCTCTGCCTCATGTGAGATAACTCTATGTGTTTGTTTTGAGTGCAGGTAATGAAGGCCATGTGTAAACAGGGATACACGGATGCGCTGCATTTTTTAAAGAGAAATGGTAAGGGTTGTTGGTCAGCCAACTTTCTTTAAGGCTTCTTCTGATTGGTACTGATAAGTTCAATCGATCCTTTGTCCCCTGGCTCTCAGATATGTACAAATATTATCAGCCAGATATGCTATCACTGCTTGTGCTTCCTATGACTATGTCATCAAATCAATAGACTGATTTTTCCTGTGATTTGGCTTCTCTTAGCCGTTATCGTTAATCGTTAGCTTTATGTAACCATGTAACACAACACGAGTTTACTATGGCGACACTTAGCAACACAAGTATTTTAAACATTACGAACTTGTTAAGTTATTTACTTTTCTTAAAAAATACTCAGATGGTCCCAGATTAAATGAGTCACTCTGGTATTTTCTCTCCTTTTCAGGATTGCTTAATCGCCACCGAATTTATGCAGATAGACCACTACTAGCTAACAGCGAAGAAAAGGAAGAAGACAGCGAAGAGGAGGACGCAAATAAAAGTGAAGACAAAGAAAAGGCACATGTGGAAGAGACAGCATTGGAGGTTTATGCCTGCGCCTCAGTCGACGAGCATATCATTGAGTACCTTCCTCCTGCTCTGCACAAAGGTAACATGAAGCCGAAGGTACAGACTGATTTGAAAAGTTGGTACACTCTTACAATGCAAAGCTAATGGTAGAGGTTCAGATGTAATTATCAATGAGTCTGATGTTTTGGCAAGCTTATCAGCGTTAACCTATAAATCTCATTAGAAATGGAACCTTTTAGTAAAATGAAACCAGTGTCTTCCTGGGTATTTGATAAATATATCAAGAAATTAAAAACAATTTAAAACCACTTTCATAATCTTTAAAATATTTGTCACCGTGAATCGGTATCCAAGGACCTACTGTTTAAACTTTTAAGCAATGTTGCTTTTTCGTTCCATTTCTCCCAGTTTTAAAGAAAGTTTTCAGCATCCTGAAGAGTTGGTTCATATTAAAACTCTTTTTAGGAAAAATCACAGCTTGTAAGCCTTTATGTAGCCAGCTGAGTTTTTCAATCCTTGTTAAGCCTTATAAATCCAACAAACGTCCTAAGACCTTAGTAAACATTTTGCCTGCATAAAATTGAGAGTTGATTATTCTAGTGCCGGTTGTTTTACAAAACCCTTATCTTAGAGTTTAGAGTGCTCCAACGTTTGCATCACTGCAAGTTCTGTGGGAAAGTAAAAGTACATAGAGGTACCTTTGTAGTGAAAAAAATCTCTGTGCTATGTCATAAGATAGAACTCGTGTACAGTTTTGTTGTAGTTTTTCACAGAGGAGGGTAATTCTGTCTCTCTGGCTCCCTCTGCAGCTCTGGTCGAGGCCTGTATGGAGAGGAGGAGCCTGGTGCAGTCGCTAAGCAACCTGCTTCCTGTCAGGATGGCCACAGCCATGCTGCTCCCTTACACTCTCACTCTGGAGTCTGCTATGTCCTTGACTCTCAGGTGCTGTAGGACTTAATTACATCTGTTTCTACTCCCTCATATGCACTGTCTGTCTGTTTTGTACATGTAGTCCCTTTTATTTAACTAATTAACTTTAAACCTTAATTCAGTTAGAGTGCATACAGTGGGAATCTGTCTTAGCACCATTTTACTAGTATTGCAATATTCATAGTATTATTTAAGTTGGTTCAGTCAGTTACTCTTCTCACTGGCTTGGAGCAACTGTATCCACATCATTTCCTAAGGGATTAATAAAGTGTTCTGATTCTGATTGTGATCCAGGCGACTATGTCCTCTGACTAATAATCATTTGTCCCTTGTGCAGACTTTTGGAGTGGCTGCCAGATGTGCAGGAAGATGTGGTGTGGATTCAAGAACAGTTATTGAAAATCCTACAGTGTTTTCTTCGCCAGACTTCCAGAAGCTTGTCCCGCAGTGTATCTGCCAGGTAGGTTTAGCTCTGCAGTTACACCAAAGGTTACCCACTTATACCACATATTTACAAAGACTGTCATTATGATGCCATGTTGATAAACCCCAAAACTGGCTCTGCTTTATACAGTGACTAAACAGTGCTGAATTTAAACTTGGTGTAACTGGTTATTTGATCCTGTTGGGGGCAACAGAAACAAGTAGCAACTGACGATAACTGCTCTGAATGATAAACTGCTCGTGTTGACACATCCAGCAGTTACGGAGCAACAGTATCATTCAGTCGCTGTAGCTCTCTGCCATGTAGTTCATAGAAGATGATCTACAGTGAGGTATTAGGATCCACTAACTGCATGCCTTTAGACCGTGGGACGACCCTGGGAGAACCCAGACAAACATGCAAACAGAAAGACCTTGGCCTGATGGTGGAATTGAACTCAGGACCTTCTTGCTGTGAGCCATTCCACCATGCTGCCCTGGGTTTAGGATCTATGATGATAATATGATAATTGATAATTATCATACTTATCAATTATGATAATTTGAAAGTGAAGCAGAACCGCTAACTGCAGATTCCCTCTCCCTGTTCACACATCTGCATTTGATTTGTTGTCATAAAAATGTTTTTTAATCTAAACCTGATTTAATAACACAAATCAAACAGTTACAGCTTATTCTATATTCATGCTGGTAAATACTTCTCATGAATACTAGGTTGTTCTGCCAACTGGAGCTGCACCACTACAAGTCCATCCCATCCCACTTCAGCTCTCCAAGCCTGTTCCCCACTTGGGTAAATGGGAGCAGCTCTTCACTCCAAGATGTCTTCATGCGTCTGGAAAACTACAAGAGGCAGCTGCTTTCAGACGTGCTCTGTATCAACATGGATCTGCAAGGCTCCTTCAAAACTGAAATGATGTCACCAGAAAGCAGCTCTGCTTCTGACCTTTCCTCTGAAGGTCTCACAATGCACACAGGTTGCCTTAATGTTCCAAATGATGCTAACTCTGGAAACTACCAGTAGCTGCCAAGAGTGAGTGATCGAAAAACATCATCAAATCAGATTTTAAAATCTGTCTTCTCCCTCATGTTAAGGTATTTTAAGCTGAAAGAAGATATTTTTTAATATGATGGTCTCCATTTTCTAATGGTTGGAAATGGTAATTGTTTCACATATTTACACTTAACCGTGTATTAAAGGCCTTTGGACCAGTGCATGGCGCTGAACTGAGGTTTTTGCTCAACTATTGTAAGCCCCTACACATATCGTGATCGTATGTCTACAGAAGTGCATTTAAACTTAGCACATGTGCCCAGTCATGTATAGACTTGAATTACAGGATGTTGGAAGCAAAAAACATGCACTTGAGGTGGCACGGTTAAAATAGGCGAGTGTTTATGTTTTTGGTGGAGTGCTGTCAGACCAGAAGTTAATCAGAGTTTTCCTTCTGTATGCGATCATGAGCTTTAAGTAACTTCTGCTACACAGAGGGGAAAACGACTGATGAACACGTACCTACTCCATTTATGTGACGCAAGTGTCAATGCATAGTGTGAAAGACAACACTTTTATGTTTCTTGGTTTCTTTTAATGGCAATGCCTTATGTATTAACAATTATTTATATGAAAAATACAAAAGTGCGTTGCTTTTTCCAAATCACATTTATATATTTTTTGATCATCTTGATTTATTTAGATGTACGTTGAAGCGTTTTATAAATGATTTTAATTATGTAGCATTAAATGTTGACAGATTTGATTTGTTTGTACATGTTTGCTGCATACGTACTAAATCAAAAATGTGATTTTTTTGGATTAAGTCCCATCTATCTGATTGTGCTTTTTGTTCATAGGTTACTTGTTAAAATTCTTCTTGCACTGTGTGCTGCATCTTTAACTGTGTGATCTACTCCCATGCTGTGCCTTAACCTTCAATGAAATAATTGCAAAATGATGTAAAAAAAAAAAATATATATATATTTATGTCATCATAAAATAAACTGATAATGGTCAATATTTGTGTCTTCATATTCCTGTTCTCACATCAACCTGAAAACCTGTAGCAGACAATGAATAGAAGAGAAATGAGATGCCAAGCAGTGACCAATAATGACTCAGGGACCATGGCAGACTGAAAAATACCTCAGTGAAATGAGCAAAGACAAACTAACACAGCAGGAGAGACACTAAAACGGTAAGATAAATAGCGGGAAATTTGGACAATGTCATGTTAGGACAAAAGAAAAGCTGGCATAATTTCCCTGTTCACTAATAGTTATTGACAAACACAAGCACATTCACCCCAACATCAAGCTGTGAAGTGCTCAGAGAAACTATGAAAAAACTAAGAGCTACATCTCAGACTAGACAAACCTCAGTTAGCATGTTAAATGTTAAAGTTCATGACAAAACAATTTGAAAAAATGACTAAGTATGACGTGTTTTCTCAAGAGAAATGATCTTCTCTCCAGGGGCGCCGGAAAGGGGTGGAGGGTTAGGACGATTCTAAGGGCCCAGGCTTTTTATAGAATGGACCCAAAATCAGACACTACAGAGAGGAACTGAAGTTTTAAATGAAAAGCGAGCCGTTTGTTATGGTAAACATGAACACAAAACTCAAGCAAAGGCGAAACAGGAGCAAAAACTAAACTAAAATCCTGAACTGGGATAAGATTGCTGGCCTAACTTGACCTTTTTATACATCTGAAAAGAAAACTGGAGATAAATTTCAGTGAATATCATTATTTATCCTGCTAATACAATAAAAAGAGACAGAAATACAAGTTCAAATTTGTTTTATTGATTAGGAAATTTAAAAAAAATGCTAACCAATTTTATTTAAACAGGGCCCAATAACAAAAGCTGAAAGAAAGTGCTTTATATTATAAAGACCCTACAATGCAAGAGAGAAAACCCCAACAATCTGATGATTCCCCCATGAGCAAGCACTTGGCAACAGTGGGCAGGAAAAACCCCTTTAAAAGGGAGGAAACCTGCGGCAGAACCAGGCTCAGGAGGGTGGCCATCTGCCGAGACCGGCTGGGGGATTTTTGGGTTTCTGTAAGTCCAGAGCAACATGAACAGCTTCTACACTCCCAAAGACCTCGTGCAGGTCTCTGAGAATGTACTTTTCCAGGTT
The DNA here is from genome assembly GCA_015108515.1 of Hemichromis elongatus. NCBI lineage: Eukaryota > Metazoa > Chordata > Actinopteri > Cichliformes > Cichlidae > Hemichromis > Hemichromis elongatus. The sequence goes on along the minus strand of VUQR01031309.1, from coordinate 43,493 downwards.
TTTAAGGTTTTGTGGCGAAATATCAAGTTGTTTATCCTGGAGTTTGCCCCATCCTTCTTCCAGAAACCAATTGTGGATGTTCTTTGAGTCCTGCATCACAGGACGAAGACGTTCTCCTGTTATTTTCTTAATCTTCTCTGTGTTAAAATATTCTGTTTCCATTTTTAATATTGAGATATTAGGATTGGTTAAATGGTAATTGCTTAGGATTGAAGTTGAACGCGTCTGAAATGCACCTTCCACAGCAAAAGCCTGTTCAATGTATGTTCCAAATTGCTATTTGCGCTCCTAGTTATGGGGTCAGAGCTCGACGGTTTTCTGCAGTGCAGCTGAAGTACCACACTGTAATGCAATGACAGAGGATGCTCTCTATTCTGTAAGTAGTCCATGTGAAATCTTTTGTTATGTGTAGGCCCAGGAATTTAATGTCATTCACCCTCTCAACTTCTTCCCCATTTATGTGGAGGGGTGGTAGTGTTGTTTTCTTGGCTCTCCTGTAGTCTATAACGATCTCCTTTGTTTTGGCAGTGTTCAAAACCAGGTTGTTGTTTGCACACCATTTGAATAGATGTTAGATGTCCTCTCTGTAGTGAGACTCTTTGTTTTCTGATATCCTTCCCACTATTGTAGTGTCATCATCAGCAAACTTCACTAGTTATTGATAGAGTTAAAGACAAAAAGTCAAAAGGATTAATCATCCATGTAACTGTGTCACTATCAGCATTAATAGTCCCTCACTTTGGTGTTTCAGGAAACACAGAATATAATATTCTTATGTAACAGTCCAGGTCTCTGATGATTATCTGAGTACTTCTAACATTACACAAAGCAAAGGTCTCCATCACAGTGACCATGAAATGCTGGTTTTATCCATCTTCTCAGGCGGGCCTACGGTGGAGCTCTGAAGATTTCCCTGTTAGGGAGCTGCTGGTGAAGATGGTGAGTCCTGCTTGATCCCTGCAATCAGCTTCAGTCTTCGTTGTGTATTTGAAATGATGCCTCTCTCAGTGGGTCAACAGAACATCTGTCACAGGACAGCTGTGATGAAATAAAGGGAAGCCCATTTTCTTGACTAAACCACTCTTCTCCTCTGCTGTACAGACAAACAGGGATACCAAGAACAGAAAAATATCAGCGCATACACCTCATTCCAGATGTCAAGCACGGTGGTGGAGGGGTGATGATTTGGATTTGTTTTGCACCTTACAGTCTAGACTCTGTGACTTAGTCTACATGGTAGACTGTGAGAGACTGAAAATCTCACACAGAAAACAATTAATCCAAGTCTTTACTTCTTGACATTTTTCAATTTCTGGCCATAACAGTTTCATTCATAATGTCATTCAGATCTTTAGTTTGATATATATTGTATCTTCTGGAAAGATAATATATTACATATGCAAACAAAATACATTCTTGTAAGTATCAACAATATATATTTTGATTTCTATCCCCCTTTTCCCTTATAGTTTCATAAATGTGCATTACTCTTGAGTTCTTTCTAAGTTACTAACATAACACAACAGTGCATTAATTTAAAATCTGTTAAATTATTGCAGTACCTTAAAAGGAGTTTTTTTTGTGTCAGATTGAGGAACTTCTATTGTCTTATTGTTCTATTGAATTCAAAATATCAAAGGGGAATCTGTGCCATTTCTTTGATTGTGTGGTTTAAGTCATCGTAACTTTTCCCTTAAATTGTTATGGTAAAAAAGTGCGAGAAAAATAACAAGGAAACAAATTTCCGAGTAGCTCCTGAAGGCAGCGCAGAACTGCCACTCAGTCGCAGTCGCAGAAGTTCGCTATGTTGTATTGTCCACCAGGGGGCGAAGTCCGGGAGGTGTGTTGAGGGTGGGGGGACGGAATCCAAACACGGCACTCGGCTTCTCTCCTCGTACCATGAGCTGAATCTGTCCGGGACAGACCAGGGAAGATGGCGGCCACTGACCATTCCCGGTCCGAAGCTGCCAAGCAGCGACGGCAGGATCAGCTGCAGCGATGGCTGGGCTCAGAGACGGATCAGACGGGTTCAGAGGCCCGGGAAATCTCGAGCGGTTCCGGGACGCGACGGGCGAAAGTTCGGTTCGCCCAAGGAGCTGTATTTATGGCTGCTTGCTCCGCCGGAGACCGGGAGGAGGTGGCAGCGCTGCTCCGACAGGGAGCTGACATCAACCACGCAAACGTAGACGGACTGACAGCGCTTCACCAGGTAGGAAGTTTTGCCCCTCTAACTGTCAGCAGCTAGTTTTCCATTCTCTCTGAGCTAATCGCTACAGTTGCTACAACTGTCGCTTAACTAAAGGGCAAAGGGCTCAGCGTTGATCCCTTAATGATCCTCACTGTGAAGAAGACTCACAGGTAAAATGGACCACTAACGTACTTCCAGCCCAGCAGCTCCTGTAATCCATCACTCCCTCCTCTCTACGTTTGTTTTATAAAGTCCAGACAGAGTTTCTGGCCTAGTTAACACTAGCAAACTTGGTTTATTAGCCCGTTGGGCTGGCTGTTCCGCACTGTTGTATTTAGTAAATTACAGGCTTCTTTTTGTGGCGTAAAAAAAAAGCGAACGAGAGGGCAGCAGACGGTAAAAACAGGTCACCAAAGAGCCTGGTGGACCATTTTTAGACAGTTATGGGCAGGCTTGTAGCAGACAGTCCCTGTCGAAGAGCCAGGAAAGTAGTGGGAGAGAGTTTCACCGTCCAATCTTAAGGTTTCAAAACAAAAAGAAAGAAAAAAAAAGAAAAGAAAAGAAAAGAAGGAAGGCTAAAGTTTTCACCCATACATTTAATATTGCAGTTTGCGTGAGTGTTGCGTTCATGAGTCGCAGATAGGCTGGACATGTTCGGTTCATGTTCAAGTCCTCCTCTTCCCTCTGCTCTTGACTTAAGTCATAACACCCAGGCTCACTCTGGACACCATCACTGTCACACAGGCCCTCGGTGATGCAGCATTTCCTCCACTTTAACGGCACTGTGTGGTAAACACATTGCTGTCTCATCTCATAAAGTGAAGACGGGGTCAAATGAGTTTTAACTAGGATTCCTGAGAACATACAGAAAAGATCTGCTTCTGAGTCCTCTGGCCTGCATGCTCACACAGATGTGGTTTTGCCCTCCCAGTTTTGAGGCAGTTTAGTGAATTTGCCCCACCAAGGCCAGTTCAGATGAGTCTTCGGGTGGCTCCACATGTCCGACCGGTCCCCCAGTGTGGTCTCCCTCCTTGCCCTCCATCCCTCTCTCCCCCTGTTGCTCATCGGTCGCCTGGCAACTCGAATTAAATATAGGGCCTGCACTCTCCAAACTTTCCATCCTCTTCATCCAAAGCCTTTTCTGTCTTCTCCACTACAGACTCCCTCCTCCTCCTCCTTCTCTTCTCTTGCTTTCTCTTTCTCCTTCCCTTTGCCAGTTCCCCATGGAGGGGACTTTAGGGATTTCGGATGAAGAAATGGAAAACATGCCTCAAACAGCACAAACTGCTGTTTTCAAAGGCGATTTTCACAATGAGTCACTTGATGACCAAGTGAAGGAGTCTGTTGGGAGTGTGGGTGTGTATGGACCATCGTAACACGCAGGGTGCCAGAAGTACCCACTGTTCATTCATTCAGCTCGGAGCACCCACTCCTTCAGTGGGCGACCCCCCCACCCCCACCCACCCCGACCCCGACCCCGCTCCGGCTGTTGTTGAGCCCTGTTTTCAGCTCCTACAATGATCAGATTTTCCGTTCATTACCTGCCTAAATCTAAATATCTCATATTATAAAATGTACGGAGGAGGCTTGCCACAGCTTTGTGATTAGTTGATTTAGCCTAAAAGAAAAGCCTCTTAGGTGGCTTAAGACAGGCCTGATGGAGAGGTTTCTGTGCGGGTTACAGACACTTGGCGCCGTGACATCCCGCAGAATAACTGCTTTAATAATGTCACATTTCTGAGTAAATGTCATCTCACCTGCTGACAGCAGTGAAATGAGACACCAGTGCAGATTAAACTGATCATTTTGTCGTTATTATTCAGTTCAGGTTTGCTTCAGAGACACAAAAAGATAAATCTCCACCTTTATCAAGTATTTATAGCCATGCCACTGGCTATGTGCCGCATTGGCCCAGGCCGATCTCGGCAACTACGCAGCGCATTGCCACTAAATTTATTATTAAGTTTAAATAAACACCGTAGTCCCCAGAAGAGGAATCTGTATGACTTTGCAACCTCCTTCGTGATGTTCACATTTTTGTTTTTTAGTGAAATGTCTTGACAGCTGTTTAAAAAAACCCAAAAAGCATTTGTTTTTTAACTTTATTTTTTTATTTAAAAGTGCTCTAGATGTTTACATATATGCAAACAGAGCAGGAGAAACTCTGTTTGCACTGTATCTAAAATATGAACTGTCACTTTTGGTTTCACTTATTGATTACTCAGAATCGCTCTCGTTTCGGAGAATCAGCATTGATAAAAAAAACTCCTCCAAAGTGCAGCAGCTTATCTTTGCATCCATGCGTATATGAGATAAAATACAGAGGTATAGCTTCGTCGCCAAAAAGGTACCCATTAAAAAAGTGACACCCCGTGATCCCTCTTTTAATAAAGCCTGGTTTCATTGTTTACATTTGAAAACGTTCTCTTCTGTTTAATTCAGCTAGTTTTCAGCGTGGGTGTCTGTAGTAGTATTAGTGTTCTTTAATTATTCAGAAGCTCAGGGCAGCGATCGCAATGCAAACACCTGATTCACAGCCACATATGTGGTTGTTCCAATAAACACAAAAGTATGTACCAAAGCCTCTTCATGCTGATTTTGTTGACAAAGGTAAATAAGACAAAAACTCCAAAACTTCAAAAGTCTAGTTTTTTATTTTATTTTGTTACTTAAAATTTTTTTTTTCTCACCTAGTTTGAGTCGTGGGCTGTAAAAGCCGTGATGCAGCATAATATCGTGATATTTTGTGAATCGTACCGATACCGGAGACACTAAATATCGATATTTTCGTCAAATCGATGAAAATGCTCTGGGAATATTATGAACTAAAGGGGCTCATCTCATGCACCGCCTTCCAGAGATAACGTTAGCCAAGCAAACTTGCATTAAAGCGACTTGACCGATAGGAGGGAAACCTCCTTGCAGCTACAATATCGTTTTTTTCTCATTCTGCATTCGACTGCAACTTGTGGTCACTAAATGTTTGCCCAGAGCTCGGATGCGTTGCGCACTTGCGACCGCTTTTGATTACAAGACCATTGTGTAGGTCACCTGATAAGAGGCAAACTTTCTGCAAATGTTAAATAATAAATACTCAGAATATAGGAAAATGTTAAAAAGTGCTATAATATCGCATATTGAGTAAACTATTGTCTTATTATCTTACTGTTGAAGTACAGACTCACAAAACCAGAGCATTACTGATATCTCCTAGACAGGTGAATGAAATTTTTGAGTTCTTAGTGCTGCAAAGTTCAGTCAGTGAACACAAATGTAATCGACCAAGGATGCTCCAATGTTTCAAATAGCAGTTTAACAATGGCTGATGCCTATAACCAGTTATTGTTCTTACTGTTTTTTGCTTGTATATTTTGTTTATTGTTCTACTTACCCCAGCTTTGTGCCAGAGAAACAAAGATATCTTCATTGTTTTATTTATTATTTATTTTTTATTAACCTTTATTTAACCAGGAAGATCCCATTGAGATTAAAAACCTCTTTTTCAAGGGAGACCTGGCCAAGATAGGCAGCAGCAAGTGTCTCACAGTTACAGAAATTAATCAAACACAGGCGGCAACAACACACAATAAATAACAGAATATAAATAAAATAAAATATAATTCAGTAAAATTCAATAAAGGTCAAAAAGATAAAAAAAAGTCAGTTAAAATGACAGTCAATCTAATTGAAACAGTTGCATGTTATGGACTTGGTCTCGGGGATTTGTAATTTAGATTTAAAAGCACTTAATGAAATGAATTCAATCATTTTCTATTCCTTCTGCAGTTTGTTGGCTAAAAATGAAGTTTGTTCAGTTTTAACGAGCTTTAAAGTCAATATTTGGTATGACCACCTTTTTTTCTTTGACACAGCCTGAACTCTGTTAGGCAGCTTTCTCATCATTTCTTTAAGTGGTCTTCAGGAATAGTTCTCCAGGCTTCTTAAAAGACATTAGATGATCTTCATTTTAAGCTCAAAGCTTCAATCGGGTGCTGCCACTGATTTTCAGTCCAGTTCCTGTGTAATTTGGCGTACGTCGGACTTTTCTCCGTTTCCCTTAATTAAAACTGGCTTGTTGACAGCCACCGTTCCACTGAGACCACCGTTCTGATTAGACCGGAGCAAACAGTAGATGGATGAAAGGCCAGATTCATCTTTCCGGTCTCGGCTGGATTCTTTTCCTCTATTTCATGACTTTAAGTTACTGACCATTTGCCAGTTTTTTTAGGCCACCCACGTTTCCTTTGTCCTCCACTTGTTCTGTTTCCTCAGTTTTTAAGGACACGCTGCACACCACGCTGGGATGTGTTGTTGTTAGCTAATAGATCTTATGGAATCAGCTAATGGGTGCAAAAATGCAATTTCATGCCAATGAAAATCGGTTATTGGCTAAGTTGACTATTCCGTGTTTATTCAAAATTTGTTCATCTAATTAGGTAGTAGTCTTTTTTAAATTTCTGAATGATTCATAGGTCAGAGTTAAGTGGCTTAACAAACAAAATAAAATAATTCCTCTGAAAACAATCAGCTGAAAAGTAGTGAAAAAGCAGTCAAAAAAACACTTCTTCAGTAAACCTGGAGAGCAAGAATTTCTCTCTCTCTCTGGAAGCAAAATATAATGAAATGAGGGGTGTGAGGAATTAAGAGTTAAAAAAAACTTATGTTTATGATGTATTTAAATGAAAAACTTAAGAGTATTATTCTTGCTCTTTTTACAAAGCAACAATTCCTTGTAAATGGAGAACAAGGACCTTCCATCTGGCTCTAACTTAAATCAAAGTAACCTATCATAGCATAATCCCGTGAGGTCCTCGTGGGATTTATCCCGGGACTTGTGTTTGATCACACTTAGATTCATTGCTCGACCTAGCTTGAGGAAAAGCTGCTAAATAGAATCCCTGTTTCACTTGTGCCGCAAAATGACTGTTTTGGTCATCACAAGTACTTGAGGGCTTTTAGCAACCCATTTAGCAGAAAGTCATTACAGCAAGTAGACACAGTAGTCATTGTTTTAGCCCCGCTGCTTTGGTTGAGTTTAACAGATTTTGGAAGAGTCTGAAGTTTTGCCTTTAGCAACGAACCACGGTGAATTAGGTCAGAGACCTCCTCTACTGTACTGAAACTGTACTGAGAATGGCATCCATTCGTTAATGTGCGCAGTGGGGATTGTCAGAATAAATAGCAAACAATAAACGCTTGTACACGGCAATCCATCATGCGGTTGTTTGTCCTCTGGCAGGCCTGCATTGATGAAAATGCTGAGATGGTGCAGTTTCTGGTGGAGAACGGGAGCGACGTCAACAGAGGAGACAACGAGGGCTGGACTCCTCTGCATGCTGCAGCCTCCTGCGGTTTCATCCAGATCGCTAAGTGAGTGTCGACCACCATCACTCTGTCAGTGTGAGGGATTAGAAAACACAGACATAAATCGGTGTCAGATAACACACATAAAACACATACACACATTCAGGGGTTTTCCCAGGCTCGCGATCCGCTGCTCTGGTTGACATATATTGGCAAACAGTCAGTGTTACTTAACTTAAATTTTTGTGAATAAAACTGAATTTTAAACTCAGTGAAACAGTCCTGGTGATCTTCCTTTTGATGGAAGGCCAAAACCTAAGTGCCAAGACAACTCATTTATCCTCCATTCAGGTCTTACTGTCACTATCTGACAACTGTATCTTTATTTTTTTAAGGTATCTGATAGAGCATGGCGCTCGTGTTGGGGCGGTGAACAGCGAGGGAGAGCTTCCTCTGGATGTTGCCACAGAAGATGCAATGGAAAGGCTCCTGAAAGCTGAAATTAAAAAACAAGGTAAAAACAAAACACCGTGAGAACTGAACAATTGATCTCCACCTTTATGGTGTCCTCACTCTAAGTGACTCATAACATGCAGTCACATTTGACTATTGTGATTGCCGCGTGCTCTGCTCTAGTGCACTTTAAGTTGTGGCTCTGAGTGCAGCTCAGCAGGACTTGGGCACAGTATGGATGTACTGTGATTGAGATCGTAGCCCAGAGAAACTTCCTCAGTTTTAACAAATAGTAAATTAGTAAAGCACACGAGAAACATCGTGAAAGATGACTGCGCACAGTGTGAGCACACGGGGGTTGGTTCAAGGTTGTCAGTTCTGTTAAGATGTGTGCGTGTGTGCATCTTAATAATTAAAAGACAATATAAATCCTACTCTTGTGTAGAATTGTCCGTTTCTGTGTGTCAGTATTTTTAAGTCCTTTAATCAGCCAAACCTGCAATCCTGAAACTGAAAATCAAACTTTTCAATGTGAAGAGGGATGATGCCAAATTAAAAGAGAACTTTTATGTATAGTCAGTAATCTTTCTGACGTTAGAGGATGAAAACAAACTTTTGAGCGCAAATGTGTGGGGAGTATTTTAAGCAATGTGGAATTTACTATACTGATGATCCTCCACAGCTTTGATGCCAGTTATGTTAGTTTTTCACAAGCAGCAATAATCAGGAAATCATACAGAGCTCAGGCTTCAGTTTTTATTTATAAATATGAAGCCTCAGAACTTCATTTTTTTCCCTTTTCCCCATTTCTTCCAAAAGCAGGCAAAGAAACAAGGACAGCTGCTGTGCACCAAATGTTCTGACCTTAATTGTTCTGGATTCCAGGTTCTGCTTTTATCTCTGTCGAATGCGTGTTAGCTGAGATCCAAATACAACCGAGAGCACTGATGACATATATGAGATAAAAAAAAATTGTGTGTGTGTGAGAGATACTTTACTTAAAAATGTCCCTCTATTGCTTTTCATAAACAAAACTTAAGTTTGAGTACGTTAAAAATGACTTTTAACCCTGACGTCCTCACTCATCATAGATCTAAATGGAAGGGCAGTTTTAGATGCTATGAAGTGCGTCTTAGCAGTTTGTCACTGCTTGTCACAGGCATAGACGTGGATACGGCCCGAAAGGAGGAGGAGAAGATCATGCTCCGGGATGCCATGGCGGTGCTGGCAGGAGACGGCACCCTCACACCTCACCCAAACACCAAGGCAACGGCTCTGCACGTCGCCGCTGCCAAAGGCTACATTGAAGTCCTGAAGTGAGCATAAGTGCAAACATAAGAGCAGCTTGTTGACTTTTGTTTAATTTTGTTACCACTCCAAGTCAAACGGCTTTTATTCTTAGCCTTGTCCTCTCCCCCACCTCCACTCCTTCCCTCCTTCCTCTCCTCCCACCTCCCTCGCCTCGGTCAGGGTACTGTTAAAGTGCAGGGTGGATGTGGACTGCAGCGACACTGACGGGTGGACGCCTCTGCACGCAGCAGCTCACTGGGGGCAGGAGGAGGTGTGCAGCCTGCTGGTTGAAAACATGTGCGATATGGGTGCCGTCAACAACGTGGTGAGGGCACGGCGAACAAGCTTTCCCTCTGCTATTCAGTCTCTGATTGGAGCTTTAGCACATGCCATCACTGATCACTGTGGCTGTCCTTGTAGGGACAAACACCTTTTGATGTTGCAGACGAGAACCTCGTGGACGCTCTGGAGGAGCTGCAGAAGAAGCAGAACGCTGTGAGTCTGTCTTCACACACAAACACGCACAAGGCGCTGCGACTATCTCACTCGGTCTGACAGACCTGTGATAATTGATGGTGTTCCAGCGGCGAGTGCTCTCTGTGTTTATGTCTGTTTATATTCCTCTTCAGTTACGTAGCGAGAAAGCGAAACAGACTCCAGTTATTGAGCCCATTTCGCATATCCCCATGGTACCAGTCCGCCCACGCAGGTCAGTGCCAGTGTGTTGGTGTGCCCATATATGTTTGTGTATATATGTGTGTGTGTGTGTGTGAGTGTGTACACGCTATGCTGTTCCTCAGCCCAATCCCAGTAATCCTTGATCCAGCTGTTGTCTGCATGAAGATGTGACAGTCCCAGCGTTCCCATCCCTTGCGCTGTGTTACTTCTACCCACCAACCTGGGTAGATGTAGCAGTCTGTCTCTCAGTTTCATACTGAATATTATGCATCTGCTCACATTGTAAATGCTAAATTCAGCCTATTTGGAATGACAGCTTGGGACAAATAATTAAGTCTTGCTAACAAGACCATATTTGCCATCAAACACTAGAAGGAAAAAAATATATTAAAAGTAAAATAAAATAAAAAAGGTGGGAAAATTCCGTCATCAGAGTATTTACAGTGTAAAAACTACATTCGATGTGATGTGCTCATGTAAACACGGGATCAGGAAAGTTGTGTCAAAGATGTATTTCATACATTTAAGGATGGTTTAGATGGTTAGATAGATGGATTCATTTTTTTCTGTACATAAAAGTTTCCAAGAATAAAAACAAACAAAATTCCAGATGAAACCCAAAATTCCAGTGATAACAAACATGTAAGGGAATTAATAGACATTCAAATAATGCTGTCATATTCCTTCACGTTAGATATTAACGCGATAAACTGTGTAAATTCTAAGCAGTCTGTCAAATTTGTAGGATCCTCTTTGCTCTTAGTACGAAGGGCTTTCCAGGCCAAAAGGGTGGAGTTGTATGGAAGACTCCAGGATTTGTCCAGTAGATGCACAGGATATGATGTAATGTCAGAAAAAGGTTTTAAAACTTGTGACTTCTCATGCAGCAGTGCAAGGGTTTGCAAACATTTGATTAAAAGCTGCACAAATATATATATATATATATATATATATATAAAATGTACATTTTTATAAAAATCCCAATCATTGTAAAGTTATTCTTACTCCACACTTTTTTTTTTACATTAATTTAACCAGGAAACTCTTAATAATATGTCTTTGGAGAGTGTCCTAGGGTGCTCTATTGTTATCCCTGCATATTTCTTTGTGTGCTAACAATATGCAGTAGATAGTAGAAATAAAGGACTTGTTCAAAACTGTGCAAAAACCTGTAGAAGTTGGTGAAGCGGGTTAAAAACAAACAGAAACTGACTGAAGCGTAAATATTCCTCTGTAATGTTGAATAAACAGCAGTGCCCATAAGTTATATATAACAAAGGAAGGATGTTTTAAATTTTTAGTTAGTTTGTTAGTTTTTAAGTGTTGTTGACGATATAAAAAGAATACTTTGTTTCTCCATTAAAGATGTCTATTTTTTTATTTGAATGCCATTTTTCACTGTTTCTCCTTCTCGAGTAAAAACTAGTGTAATTTAAACACTTTTCAGTGGGGGGGATATGCACATAAATGATAATATTTTCCATTAATATGCAGTGTGGCATTGAGAGACCGCATTTGTTTTTTTGTTTTTTTACTTCTGTGGCTGCTACTTAATCTGTGTGAACGAATTCAACGTTTCACTTTAAGGAAACGGCTTGAATTTGTGCAAAGCAATTGGCCACAATTACAAATGAAGCAGAAAGAGCAGCACAGAAAATGACCCACTGTTCCACCGACTGAGATCTTGATTGATGCATGCTCGCTCTAATTGGCTGCACATGGAATGATTACCCTCACTGATCAGCTCCCTGCATGCCACCTGTTGTTCCACCCCCCCCCCCCCCCCCCCCCCGC
>VUQR01031309.1:0-18827 GCA_015108515.1 Hemichromis elongatus | reverse complement strand
TTTGCTTTAGCTTTGCTAAATTTCAGCCGGGCTGTCTCTATGACACATCTTTTGGTTATATTTAGGCATGGCTTGTGACACAGAAGTGTCAAAGTCCACAGTCTGCAAATACTCATAACATGAACCCATGAAAAATAAAGGGTCCAGATCCACAGAGGAAAAAAAGGATTTGAGATCTACGGTCTCATGTTTGCATTGTTAAACTTAATGGTTTTTCACTCCAAATCAAACACTTTTTTTTCATTTAGGTGAAAACTTCCTGACTTCTTGGTTTGATCTGAGCCTTTAAAGTGAAGGTAATCTCCTCATCATGTCCGGTGACTTGAACCCTTACATCTTCACCACTGACACCCTCCCTAGTGACCTCCGCTTCCTCCCTCCGCTGGCGAACGGCCACCTGGGCTGGAGGGTGTACAACAATATCATGCACATGGGGAGTGTTTATAATGGGGAGGGTGGACGCTGCCACAGAGCAGATGTCCCCTGTCCTCTAGCTGTTAAGGTGGAGCTAGAGGATCTTGTCCAACACACCTACAGCCTGGACACCCACAAAGGTAGCCTCTGCTGTGTAGGTGTTTTCTTCATGGTGTTGTTGCTGATCTGGTCTCATACTTCTCTTTCCTCCTCTTGTGCAGGGATTTTTATTCACACTCTGAGCTCTGCTAGTGCCACAGCCACACAGTCTTTATACTCTCACCGACACTACCCCAACCTGATGGTGATGGAGATGCTGCTGGAGCGTCACGTAACCTCACAGGAGCCTGTCACAGTTAAGCTGATCAGCTCATTCACACCTGAGAGCAAAGACATCATGTTTGAGGCGGGTCCTGATTATAGAGGAGGCAGGTGAGGCTAACAATTTATTTATTTATTTTTTGAGTTTGTAGTAAAAGGAAAAACTGTTACACAGTCTAAATCCAGCCCTCCCTCAGCCACATCCAGGGACAGACAACCACAGCGGAGTACCCTGGAGGTTCTTGTTCTACTGTGCACCTCATTTGGACCCCCATGCCCGTGACTCTGACGCTCCCTCCAGAGCACAGCCAGGCTCGCTGGGGCTTCATCCTGGTTGCGGCCAGCAGTTTAGACTTGGCTGAGGCGAGTTTTGATGAGGGCCTGAATCTGATGACAACTGGGAGTCTGCGTCCGTCTCATGAGAAGGCCTGGCAAGAGCTATGGCTCCAGAGCAAAGTGGAGGTGACAGGGACTGAGAGCCTCAGCAAGGCCCTGATTGGCTGCATGTTCTACCTCCTCAGCGCTTTCCCTTCCATACATGACACCTCCAGCTCTTTTGGTGGAGTCAGTCCAGGAGGGCTCTCAAATGGTGGAGAGGGCCAGGACTACTGGGGCCATGTATTCTGGGACCAAGTGAGGCTAGATTCAGCCAATGGCCATATGTTGTTGATTCTGTTATATGTTGTGTCACACAATGACTCTTCCTTCATGTTGCAGGACATCTGGATGTATCCCGGGATAGCCCTTTTTTATCCGAAACTAGCCCGAGCTGTGCTGGAGTACAGGGTGGGGACCAGAGATGGTGCTAAAGACAACGCCCAAAAGCAAGGCTACAAGGTATAAGATGAGCATTGGAATTTTTTTTCTACTGTTTTTCTAATGTTCAACTCTGAAATAGTGAAAACAGTACTGGATACACAGATCAAGACACAAACGCACTCATGATATGGTGACATATCAGAAAATAGTAAGGTTAACAATAAACTTACAATAAAATATTATTAATAATAATGTTAATCTTGTTACTGTTAGTTTGTACCAACAGTGGTAATTCCATTTGGTGGATTTACACAGTTTGCACCAAACCAACCTGTGTAAATCTTCTGGTATTGGACTAAAATATAGGATGTTACTTATATATTAACCCTCAGAATAATTTCACAGTTACCTGAAGAGGTGTTGTATAAGCAATACTTCAAGGTAGACATATCATTTGTAATATCAAACCTACTCAGAACCAGAGCAAATCTTAATACTGTTAAGAGTTTCTGAGGAAAGGCAAATAACTCACAGTTAAAATTTGAAAAAAACAAGCTGCGGCGACAACAGTGAGGCAGAAATGACAGATTCAACTGTAAAATCAGATATACTGTAAGATAAACAGGACGACTTTGTTGAAACCTGGTATCCTTTCATCACTTACTTGGAAAGAGATTATGATCGTAATAGCTGTTGTTGTCCTGGTGCATTCAAAGTGCCCGTTTTTTAGTGGAAAATCCAAGTTCTCTTAAAAAACCTGTTTTTTTTTGTTTTTTTTAACTGTGTGACATATTCTGAGAGTAAGACTAACAACTGGGATATAGAAAGATAAGATAAGAAGAACTTTATTTATCCCGAAGGAAATTCTTTTGTCATACACATGCTCAGTGCAGTAAGAGAGACAGAGGAACAGAGGAATAAGATATACATACGATATAAGAAATACAATATATACAATAAGAATGCTAGTATACAATAATATACAATAGGATAGGATAATAGGATCGGATAGAATGATAATGAAAATGCTAGAATAAAGATGAACTTGAGCATGAGATTACAGCTGAATGAACACCTCAGAAACTAGTAGTTGTAATATTTTCTGTACATCTGCCCCATATGTACACAGTTAGTATCTGCTGTACGTTGTTGTAGAGGCATATATTTGACTCTCTGTAGGTCCGGCTTTAGTTTTTAATAATAACAATGAAACAGAGTCTGAGTCTTCTAAAGAAATATGCTGTTTTACAGGGTCTAAAGTTCCCGTGGGAGAGTGCTGTGTCAGGGAGAGAGGTGTGTCCAGCGGACATTTATGGACAACAAGAGATTCACATCAATGGAGATGTCACGTTGGCCTTCCAGCACTATCTGTACCTTACAGAGGTATGCTCGTTCCCCATCCCCACTCACTGTCCCTTTTACCTGGCTTCGTTAATCTAGCTCTTTGCTGCAGGATCTGTCCATGTTCACAGAGGGACTGGGCAGCGAGGTCATCTATGGTGTGGCTGATTACTGGGTTTCAAGGGTAACCTGGAAGCCCGAGGACCAGAAATATCACCTCCTCGGTAAAGACAGTTAGCAGGAAGATGGTACCCAACCTCCTCACGCTAAATAAATTTAGTGCATCAGTTACATACTTTAATGAATGGATCTGACTCAAACTTTGGTTGATTTTATATTGAAGGTTAACTTCATGTTTTTTCCATTCAGGTGTCATGCCGCCTGATGAATATTACTACAATGTCAATGACTCTGTGTACACAAACACAGTGGCCAAACTCGGGTATTTGTATTCAAGCTTAAACTTATAAGTATGACACGTTATAACTTATGTCTTATGACTACCAGTAATAATGAAAATATTTTATTTGTCAGTCTTCAGTTTGCTGTAGAACTGGCTGAACTCCTTCAGCACCCGGCACCCAAGGAATGGCAAGCAGTGGCCGAATACATTAAGATACCTTTTGACGAAGAACATCAGTACCATCCTGAGTATGACGGCTACATTAAAGGTTCATATTTTTTTCTGTTAAGAAATAACCTTAAATATTCTAAACTTGATGCCAGAATGTCCTCCGGGTGACAAACAGGGCATCCTGTGAAGCAGGCGGACACAGTGTTGCTGGGATATCCTCTTGGATTGCTGATGTCCTCAGAGGTTAGAAGAAATGACCTCGAAGCATACGAGCCAGTGACAGATCCTCATGGTCCAGCCATGACATGGGTATGAAAGACGTAACATCCTCTATGGTCACACAAAACTGCTGAATGAACCAAATTTGAGTTTTGTTGAATCTGTGTCAACAAGAATAAAAGTAGTTATGAAGAAAAAAGAGGATCAAATCTGTGCTAGTAAAGTGTTCTTAATGAAGACGTTTGTGTTCAGATGTAAATCAAAAGTTTTTGCTTTCCATTTTCAGGGGATGTTTGCAATTGGCTGGCTGGAGCTCGGGGAGGCTGAGAAAGCTCAGCTTTTACTTGAAAAGTGCTTCAACAACATCCAGGGCCCGTTCCAGGTACCCTTTGGCTCACACATCCACATAAACACACACATGACATTTACTGGGTGAAAGATTGATTACCTTTCCTCGCAGGTATGGAGTGAATCATCCGATGGCTCCGGTGCAGTCAACTTTCTCACAGGTATGGGAGGATTTCTGCAAGCTGTGCTGTTTGGCTACACCGGGTTTAGGTCAGTTCTTAATCCAGGAAATAAACACTTCGGTGGGTTCAGTCCACAGTGTGTTCACAGCGACACAAAGCTTTACACACTTGTTTTATATCCTAGAGTTCAGAAGGACTGCCTGGCATTCTCGCCACTTCTTCCCAAAGATGTCTGCGAGCTTTGTATCCGTGGTGTGAACTACCTGGGCAGCCAGATGGACTGGCTGCTGAGGAAAGAAGAAGTCTGTATCATACTGAGGGAACAGGAAGGCAGTGCAGGCAACACTAAGCCCTGTAATTTACAAGTTGTCCTGAAGGCATCGGGAACTAAAATCCCCCTCACACCAGGTAAAGCACAAGTTCAAACATGCAGCTCTTCAGAGCAAGTTTTATTCATGAAATTAATTTGACAGTTTCTGTGTTAATAAGAAACAAACACATGTGTCTCGCAGCATTTAACTGTTTATACGGACTCAATAAAGATAGAAGTGAAAAACATTTGAGTCTCATAATCAGGAAAAAAAAAGTCAGGACTGTGATCTTCTCCAACTTATCTTATCTAGGCTGAAAGTGATGTAAAATCATGCGTGGATCATGAACTCAGAAGTGTAGCCTTCCAGGAAAAGACTGCAAACCGGTGTGCATACCTGAACCTGATCCAAGCTTGTATACATCTGTTTTTTCAGGGCAGCCGGTAACTTTCCCCCGAGAGCCCGGATATGTTTGCAAACTGATTTCAGCCGCTTCCTGCTGGCCTTTCTGAAACCAGAGCACCGACCCTCCCAAACATTTCACATACTGACAGTTGAAAACATATTATTTGTTTTATTAATGTAATATTCGTGGACTTTTTGCGTTAATAATAAAAAAAAAATTGTAGAGAAACTTTGAGTCTAAATGACTGAATTACTGAAGTTTTGGATGTCAAAGGAAATATGATTAGCAGAGTTATTATAATCAAGTATTTTTCTTTAGCATTTTTGAATGTTTGTTTGTTTTAGTTTTGGATATTTTCCTTTGACTTTAGTTCACATTTGAGTTTCTTTTTTTCTATGTAAGTTTTTCTTGATATTTTCATGTCTGCTAATTGTTCTTGATAAAGGTGGGAATCACCAGGCGGTGCATGTAACAACATTATCACTTGATTTAACTCACCATATGATATTATAGCAATTTTAAACATTTTGTCTTATGCTGAGTATTGCAGTAACATATACTGTGATTTACCACCAGGACTATAACCAGAATATAAGCAGCTGGCAGCCAGTTGAGCCGAGTCCCCTCGAGTTTGGTCATTGTCAAAAACCCGTGCAGACTGATGGCAACATGTTAGACAGACAATTATTTGCAGACTTTCAACAATCTGTCTGATTGAGTGGTAGTGATTGCAGTCACTCCAAGTCAGACTGCAGTTGTTTGCAGGAATGCATAATGTGATAAAATTAAACAAATCACCAGCTACTTATTTCTTTTATAGCTTTAAGGAGGTTGCTGTTTAATTTTCACTCATTTGCTAATTCTTAAATTAGGAGATAGACTTATCAAGCTAAGTGTGTAAAGTGTTGGATGTTATTCTGGTTAAACTGATTTAATGTAACTTTGCTCTTCTAAAGTTATCTCTGGATGGTGGTGCGTGAAAAGAGCCCTCTTTTTGTAGTGTTCCGAGAGTATTTTAATTTATTTGAAGAAATATAGATATTTGGTGTCTTTGTATCGATACATTATCACCATGTAAAATATTGTGACACTCTCCCTAGTGTCTCCCTACTTGGGGATAATGAACGGTTGCACCATCTCCTTTGACTGCATTAAGAAAAGACTAAGTTGGGGAGTATGTTTTATTTAACTATGTTAATTTGCCTGACACTGAGCACATCCACACTTTTTAATGGTGGTGGTTAAATGATTAGAGTTACAGTTAGATATGCCATGCAAAAAACAAAACACTAAACAGCTTACAATAAACTTTTATATATGCCTGGAAGGATGAGGGCACAAGAGCATGTACACAATGCATTTCTGTTTACTTTAACTTGCAGACTACCATGACCTTTGTGAGATTCATGACTTCGAGCATCCTGTGGCTTTGCTTCCTGACAGAAGAAAACTATTTTAGTCTGCAGGGGTAAAAAAAAATCAAGAGGAAGGTCATCACTGTTTACTTGAAATACAGTTGCGTTGTCAGATTAGAGTCTGCTGGTATATTACTACCCCTCTACCATTTAATCGTCAAATTCCTTGTGGTAACTTATATAATCCAACACCATCTAGATTCTTATGTTTTTCTGATACTGAGCACATCCACACTTTCCATCCAGATGTTTACCAATGATAACCAGCCGAGTTCTAAACCCACAGTTTCCAAGAGTGGTTTTAAATACCAAAGAGAAAGAAAAAAAAAAAACAACCCTATCTGGTCGATTTTGGTTATATTTCACTCCCAATCCTGCATGTGTTTGAGTGCTGGAGGGGCGGAGCACGACAGATCTCCGATTGGTCCATTTAAAACTGAGCAGCGCCGTAACTCCGCCCTTAACTTCTGCTTGGGTTCGCACGATTTTAGTTCTCATGTCACGAGTTTCGGCACTCCGCCTCATCCCCATCTATTCTGACCAAGGTGAGCTCCTCCCATCGAAATATCGCAGTCCACAAATCGAACGCCTCCCGTGGTCACAGCGCTTCAGGATTGGCTTTTGAGGTTTGAACAAGTTATAAACGGTTTCAGCGGGACAGTTCGTAGGGTTGCTGTTGTCTTCTTGGGAATTCATTAAAGTAGGAAGCCCTTCGTTTTAGCAAATTTGTCTTTTACGCAAGTATGCGATTGATGTAGCTTTTTAAGATTAGCGGAACAACAAGCCGTCAGAAACGTGAACATCAAAGGTAAATATTTGGACATTCGAGACAACGTTAACTGGGGTGATCAACGCTAGCTGGCAAACGTGGTACTTTTAGGACACGGCAGAGCAGCTATCAGTTAAACGCTATAAGAAAATGTTGTTACATTATGCGGATGTCTCTTAAAATTGCGGTTGCAACAATTTTACAGTAGTATTTAAAATACTGTGCGTGCACTGTCGTAAGTAATGTGTTAGCTAACCTAGCTTGTTCATGTGAAAACGTTGGTCAGTGTTAATTTTATTCACTTTAATACATTACTTAGTGCTTTTGGAATATTTAGCTCATGTAATGATACTGTTTTTATAGTAACTTAACATGGCACGTCTGCAATAAGATATGAATATCTTGGTCGACAACATTGTTAAATACCCACCGACCTTAACTGTCATATAGTGTAGTCGCGGAAGTGGAAAACTGCACTGTTCAAGTTTAGTATATAATCAGGAAATGCCACAGATCAGTCAGTCTATTATTACTTGTATTCTATGCACAACTGTCCAAAGGTTAAATAAAGTCTTATTATAAAACATTTTATTCTATAAAACAGTTTTTAACAGGATCTTGAAATATTCTACTGGTTATTGAGGTTGTTAAAAATGGTTAGCGCGTCAATCCTTTTAAATGTGCTACGGGGCCTTTTTTTTTTAAGCACATCTGGTTCGGAGATTACATGTGTAATACTTACATTCAGTGGCCACTTTGTTAGGTACACCTTGCTAGTACTGGGTTGGACCCCCTTTTACCCTCAGAGCTGCCTTAATTCTTCATGGCATAGATTCAACAAAATACTGTAAACATTGCAAGCATAACACAGGTGCTGCAGATCCATGATGTGAGTCACCTCTTCAGCAATATCACTAAGATGCTCTACAGGTTTGAGAGCTGTTGCTTGTTTGGCCGTTTGAGTAGAGTGAACTCACTGTCATGTGCAAGAAACAAGTTTAAGATGACTTTAGCTTTGTGATCACTGTCAGAAGAGGAGTACACTTAACCATAAAAAAATGGAAATTGTAAGCAACAATACTCTGGTAAGGGAGGGAAGTGTCGCAAGGATCTATGCTTCCAATTTGTTTACACAAGATTCTGCCCGTATCATCCAAATGTTGGAGCAGAAATTGTCTCATCAGATCAGACAATGCTTTTCCAGTCTTCTTTGGTCCACTTGTGATCAGTGGAAAGTGTCACCTCCGTTTCCCTTTCGTAACTGACAGGAGTGGCCCCCGGTGTGGTCTTCTGTTATTGTACAGCGTCTGCTTTGACGTCGGATGAGTTGGGCATTCCATGTCTTGATTGTAATGAGTGGTTATTTGAGGGCCTTTCCATCACCTTGAATCAGTCTGGCTAGTCTCTTCTGACCTCTGGCATCAACTAGGCATTGTCACCTAGAGAACAGCTGCTCACTGGATAATTTCTCTTCTCTCAGTGTTGGAAAATCCCAGTAGATCTGCAGTTCCTGAAAAAATCAGACCAGCCATTTGGCACCAACAACTATGCCAAATTCAAAGTCACTTAAACTGCCTTTCCTACCTACAATAAGTTGTCTTGACCTATGTATGCCTAAATATATTAGGCTGCTGCCATGTAATGATTAGTGACAAGTTGAACAGATGCATCTTTGCAAATTTTGCCACAGAGTGTACGTCATCTTTGTAAAGGTGAGCCAGATAATATACTGTGGAAAACATAAAATAAACTTTATGGATCATCTCATAAAGACTGATATAGAACATGCTACTTTAATAAACAATAAACTACAATGCAGTCCTATCACTTCCACTACTTGCTAACTTGACTTTACAATGACAACAAAAATGATTGATATTTATTGTAATAGTGGTGCTTTTTTTTTTATTGGTGTGTCATAGAAAGGAATTAAAAATGTTACATCCCAAAACCAATTTAGAAACAACAACAACAAAAAACTACTAACAAGAACAAAGAAAAGAAATGCAACATCATGGCAAATGGTGAGATGATGAGA
Source organism: Hemichromis elongatus (assembly GCA_015108515.1). Taxonomy (NCBI): domain Eukaryota; kingdom Metazoa; phylum Chordata; class Actinopteri; order Cichliformes; family Cichlidae; genus Hemichromis; species Hemichromis elongatus. Next base: position 9,790 of record VUQR01031309.1, on the reverse strand, counting down.
AGGATTAAAAAACAAAACATTGCTGCATATGAAACATTTTTAATAAGCTACTTTGAAAAGATTTTAAATGCTGACGGTGCCCCATTCAGCGAACTAAGTAGATTCCCAGCTACATTAGGGGTTCATAAGTCCTTGAATAAGGTGATTGGCCTACATGTAACACATAATTTAGGCAAAGTGAATTTTCTTCTCATTGATAAAAATGTACTTAAGCCTCATTACATTAAATTGTTATTGGGGAAAAATATAACCTCACTTAAAGAGAACAACTTGTACAACATATTTTTAGCATGATTGGTGATTTTGATTTTTAACTTCTTTTTTTTTTCAGTGCCACAAAGCTTGTAAAGTGGGTCTTAACTTTTCTTGTAATCTCAGAACTGTGTCGGCTTTTTATGCCACAGGTCGTTACCATGAACTCCGTACTATCAGTGCGATCCCTCACACAGATGTTTGGTGCCAAAGCACAAGACTTCATCGATGAAATCGAAAATGTCCACATGGTTTGGCTTGAGGAGATCCAACAAGAAGCCAATCGCATGTTCTCAAGGTAGGCTATAAATATGTTCTTCTACGTAGCTCTACTCTATAAAGGTGTTTGCTTTTTTTTTTCTCTTCTTCATATTAAACGCTTTCTTTTTGTCATTTCAGAGATTTTAATGCTGAACCAGAGTTGATGCCGAAAACGCCGTCACAGAAGAAAAACAGTCGCAGGAAGCGTGTATCTTTGAGTCGTCAAGAGGAAAATCAGGGAAAGCAAAGGTTTGTTTTGTCAGTTACTGTTTTTAGTGAAGGCAGGCTGAAGCGTGCTGTACCTTTTTGTAACTCTTACTTTATCCTTTCCTGCTTAGATACTCAAGGGGCAGGCGCAGTAACCTTCGTGGCTCTTCTGTTAAATCACTGCAGTTCAATGCTAAAGAGGAACCCATTCCTGAGGTCTTCACCTCTGAAGCCAGCAGTGCTGGACAGTCCAAACGCACCACTCGCAGAAACAAACAGACAAAACCTGAGGTGGCAGATGATGAGAGCCAGTCACCTCATGGCAGTGATAAAGCTGAAGAAGTGCAAATTAAAAAGCCAATGCTGGAGGAGGGGGTGGATAGAAATAAGCAGGTGAACGATGCTAAAGTCAAACCAGATGATGCTGTTGGCAACGCCACGCCTCCTGAGTCGCCTAAGATTCCCTTGCCTGAAGTCGTTGTCAGCATCTCTCAAGCAGACCGCTTGTCTGCTGAGCTCGCAAAAGAGCCTGAGCCCTCTCCTGGCCGTACAGCTGCTAAGATTGCAATAGCTGAAACTGCTCAAAGCTCAAGGCGCAGCTCTGTGCAGTGCTCCCTGAAGCTACGCCACTCTCTGGCTGGCCTGCGGCACAGTATGACTCAGGAATCTGTGCGCCGTGCCTCGCGCCGCTCTATGCTTAAGAGGAAAGCTGCTCGTGTGGGCAACTCCACATGTAGCAGCAAAGTTAGTGGTAAGTAAAGGACTAGTGTGCTTATAATGACCTAATTTCCCACTTATTAGGGCTGTTTATAATGTTTGACTTTTTATTACTGTAGATGACTCTTGCGTGGAGGAGGATGAGGAGGAAATGGAGAAAGAAAACCGAGAAGTGTGAGTGTTATTTTATTTTTAAAAAATAATGATGTGGTTTTGTTACAGAGCTTCTGAAGTTCTGAACTCTCTCCCTGAATTTACTGATCCTTAAACTATTTCTTTACCCAAAGCCAATAAGCACGAAACCTGGGAGTGACATTGGACTTGGATTTGACTTTAGGGCTAATGTGAGTTCTCTCACTGACTCAGACTTTTAGCGTTTGTCCAAACCACATAAACCTGTCAGAAAGATGGCAAACACTTCAGGGGTGGCCAAATCCACAATCTGGTACATTCTTAAAGACAATGAATGCACTGGCCAACTTGGTGGCAACAGAAGACCTGAAAGACTACAAAAAGAGATAAAGTGCATAATGATAGAATTGGTTCAAGAAAAATGACGTCAAATGTCTAACAATCTCAAGAATGCTCGAGGTGGTAGACATCTCATCGTCATGGTCTATAGCTTCATGAATGTATATACACAAAGTTGGTACAAGATGCAAACTACAGATTATGCTCAAGAACATGAAGCCCACATTAAACTTTGCCAGAAATAATCTAAAAGAGCTGGCTCAGGTCTGAAAAAAAATTCTTGTACAGATGAAAACGAGGTAAACTTGTATGATGAGAAGTAGAAACTAAACTGAAGCACATCGCATTATCTGTCAAACATGTTGGAGGTAGTGTTATCTCATGGGGCTAATGTCTGCCAGTAAAACCGGGTCATTTGTTGATGTGTTTGTTGCATTATGAATTGTGACAGTGTACTCTGTGCACAGACTCAGCCAAATGTTGCAAAACTCAAACATTTGTAATTCTTGAGCAGTTAAAGTAAAATTTTTGTTAAACCCCCTGCGTTAAAGCTAAAGTCTGCACTTCGGTCACATCGTATTTGATATTTAAAATCCACTGTAGTGGTGTACAGAGCCAGAAGTACAGAAAGAAATGCCATTTTCCAAATACTCATGGATCCAACTGTATTACTTTAAAAATATTCTTAGAGTGCAACCTTTCTGTCTTTGAGGTTCTCTAAGAAACCAGTGCACACTTACATCTAGCAGGGTTGACTACACTAAGGCTCTGTTGTCTGGTCTACATGAAAACTTCTGCTTGTCGTCTTCTTAGAACCAGAATAAGAAAATACATTTAACCCATTTTAAAGTCCCCACTCTGGATGAATGTCAGCTTCAGTGTTGATTTTCAAATCCTTTCTTTAAAAACACTTCATGGTCTGCTCCAACTTGCACAAACATTGCTAATAAAGTGTGATGTTTGTCTATTCAATTCTATAGAGTGTCAGAAGCTGTATCTGTGGATGATGCTGGACCTGAAAAATCTCAGGGCGCTCCAGAGGTATGTACCTGTGTAGCCTTTTTAATAATCAAAGCCATAACTTTGAAATAGAGTCGTGTTAATGAGCAACATTTGACAACCAGGGTGTACAACAATCTCTCGTGCGCATTACCCGTTCTGTGGCTGCGAACTCACCCAAACTGGCGCCCCCATCGTTGTTTATCAGTGAGATGAAAATGAGAACTCCTAACAGAGCAAGTATGGAAACTAAATGAATAAATACAGTTTTTATTTTTGAAATTTATTTATGTTTTTTTCATTTTTAAGTCTTATCGTCATTTCATTTGAGACTCATTTGCAATGAAAACATTTTCTTTCAGTCGTCACTGAGACGCTGACTTCGCTGCCAGTTCGGAGGTGGGTGCTCCATGACTGCGGTGATAAAGAGCACATCTACAGGAAAAACTAAATGAATTCTGCGTTTTGATTTTGATTTTTTTCACCTGTTTTTTGTTTTGTTTTTTTTTAGGTCAAGTCGCAGCACTAAGCGTAAAGCACCTGATACTTTAGATGAAAGTCCAACAAAGAGGTGCTCTCCTCCCAAGAAAAGTCAGAGTGTAAGAAGCTGTTAATGTGGTCGATGGACATTTTCATATTTTAAGTGGATTTCTTAAGGTTTGACACTTTGTTTGCTCTGGATGAACAGGCAATCAAACCCCACATGAAATCTTTTCTGCACACCGTCCAAAAGAATCAGTTGCTGATGATGACTCCGAATTCAGTCGGCCGGACCGCAGTGATCAAGTCCTTCATCAAACACAACACTCCTCTGAGGATTGATCCTAAGGTAAGCTTCACACGCTGCACGGTAGCATTATTTAATACTTACCAGCTTCTCTGCACATGCTCGGTATAGTCAGTGTTGAAGTGAATTTAAATTTGCATTCAGTCCCTTTTAATCTGACTAATGTGCATAGGTGCTATCATCAGTGGGTATCCCTTAAACCTGACTCTTGTATATATTTGAGAAACTTATGCGAGCTTTGAAAAACATTTGTTTGTTTTTTTTGTTGAGAAAATGTAGGGGGACAAAAAACACACTTCATAAATGTTGTGGGTCATATTTTTGGTCTGGTATGAATTATGCAGTCCTTAATTGGATGTGCTTTCTCCTCTCCTCAGTTCAGCTCTAGTATAGTGGTAAGTTTTATGTCAAACACTGAAGCACTTTATGTTTGTGGGCATTTGCTGGTGTTTAATATTCCCATTGTGCGACTTGATTAAACTTGTAGTCATTTAGCACTTTCCCCATCCAAGCCTCTTTCCCACTGCCATGACATTTGGGTGTTTAAATAAAAAGTCAAGTACTAGATGTAAAGGTGGACTCACCTGCACGTTTTATGGGTATGAGATCGACCTGCATGTAAACAAGCTGAGGCTAATCAAGTGCATTTGTTTAACGGCGGTCGTGTGTGGAAGGGGGCTGCTCTGTAAACATTTCACCAACCTGATCTCACGGGTCACTCATGGTCTTTGTTCATCACGTGTGTTGTAATCTAACAAATCAACCCACCTAAAATAGCTCTGGTAACCACGGTGTCGACTTTGAGACATTCTTTCATCATAAAGTAGAAATCCATCTTAACCTAAGCTTTTTATTTTTCTTTCTTTTTAATGTGATTGACCTGTTTGTGGATTAAGCGAAAACCAAGGGAAGTATCGCACTTCAGTTACTTTTCTCTTTGTGAAAGCTGGATTGAGTCTAACAATAACCTGTAATCTTATTCAGCTACTTTTGAGATTTGTACAGTTATGAGTTTGTGCACTCGGCAGTTTTTGGTCATGTTTTTACTTCTTTTTGTGTTGAATTTGAATCGTAGGCAATCTCCATTTTTCCCTAGACAAGGCCACTACGCTAAAGGCTAATCATAGTTTTCTTTCTTATTTTAAGCTACACATTTGATTTGACTGAACCTTAAAGGGTATTTTGGATGGATTTTTGCTTTTTGTACTGAGCTTCTTTTTTTTTTCCTCCTCACCTTACAGCATGTTGATGATATTTCTTTGTGACAGGATGAGTGTTTTTGAAAATCTGTTTAATTTGTAACCTCTTTGTTCTGTATTCTCAGACAAAAGAGCGCAACAAACTTGAAGCACTTAAAAAGAAGCAGGAGCAAGAGGAGGAAAGGATGAGGAAAATGGAGGAGGATAAGAAGAGAAAACAGGAGGAACTTAAGAGGTGGAAAATACTTATATTTCAGAATCAAAGAAAAAACTTGATTTTCTCTTTTAATTAACCTCTAACATCGTCTTCTAGGAAGAGGGATGAGAGGTTAAGAAGAGTCTTTGAGGCCAAAGTAAAAGAAGAGCAGAGGGAGGAAGAAAAGAAGAAGAAGATTGAGCAGAAAATGGCTCAGATTGATGAGAAAAATGATAAGGTTTGTAACCGGTCTGTTGAGCCTGAATCTGTATATTCGGCTTTAAAAGGAACCAACTCATGTTTGCTCGCTCTTTGCTATTGTGCCCTTTCATCCAGCGCCTGGCGGAGGAAAAGGCCAAGAAGAAAGCGGCCCTGAAGCGTCAAGAGGAGCTAGAGCAGAAGAGGAAAATGGAAGAGGAGGCCAGAAAGAAGAAGATTCAGCAGGTTAGTTGCTTTTTGTCGAGTTCTGGCACTACAGCTATAGCTTTTGTGCGGAGGGTTAAAAGCATGTTCTTATACTGTGTTTTTTTTCTTCTTCTTTTCTTTATTCATTTATTTATTTATTTTAAATCAGGAGGAAGAAAAGCGACAGCAAGAGCTGCTGGCCAAGAAGAAGGCTGAGGAAGAGGCTCGTAAAGCACTCGAGCTAAAGAGGGAGCAGGAACGCGAGAGGGAAAGGGAACTGGAGAGGGAACGGCAGGCTGCTGCTGAAAGGTCATATGATGTTTTTAAAACTTGTGACAGTATACAGGAATACAGAGGAACAATATGTGGTCTTGATTAAACAAGAGCATATATTGGTACTGTCAGGATTTAATTGGCTTTCATTCATTTGCCCTGGGTCTAAGGATCCAATAACTGTAATACTGTTTCCCCTCAAACTGTAGTTGCCCTGAAAATGTAAACTCCCCAAAAGAGAGAAAAGATGTGGGTCTTTTCTCTCAGTGGCTCTGTAACCAGTCTGCTCCATTTTATCAATGACCCCACTGCCAATTTAAGTCCACCTGTAACTCGGGCTTATCAGATAAAATATATCCACAGTTGTTAATATTAACAGTTACAAATGTAGCACCAGATATTTAGTTTAAAAAGCTATTGTTAACTTTAGTGCTAAGAGCTGTGGTGGTTCTCATATGATCTTGCTGCACTGGAAACTCTCTGCTCTGCTAAGTGAGACTTGGATAATGTATATTTCAAATGATTAATAGATTTCTCACGTTCTAAACATCCATAAATTGCCTGTTGTTGCTCTCTGTCCCTCCCAGAGGGCAACAGTTAATAGCAAACTGTGACCAGTGATGTAGAAAAGTAGTGTAGTACTGGTGTATATAAAAAAACACCATACCTACTATACCTAAAGTGTCTCAATTGTCAGAATTAACAAACAAAAAACATTGTTAAAGCCACTAAGAAAAGGATGAGTTCACTCCAGTGTTGTTTTTTTCGTTTTGTTTTTTTAATTAATGTGATGTCTGTGTTTGCAGAGAGCGAGTGGAGAAAGAAAAAGCTCTCGCTCTGCAGCGTGAAGTGGAAAGAGCAGCAAAAGAGAAAGAGATGAGGGAACTCGAGGAGAAAAGGAAGGCACTCGAAGAAAAAAGAAAACTGGTAAGAAACAGAAATGTCAAACCAAAACTTGATGTTTTAGTTTGATTTTTTTTTTTAAGTGCAGAAATATTGCTTTGCTTGTCAGTGGGTTCAGTATTTCATCTCATGTGTGTGGCAGAGAAAATGATTTCAAGTACTTTCAATTTATCAGAACGAAGGTAATCATAGTCTTAAAGTGCCGAGCGGTGAGCGTGCACACACACAATTAGTGTGGCAGAAACATGCGAGTCTGTGGCTTTTGTGCATTTGATGTCATGGTCGGTGAGGTATGTGACGACTGCAGCAGCAGGTTCTCCGCTGTTCATGCTAGAGCTTCTCGTTCACATTGTTTGATGGGGATCCACTTCAGCAGATGTGGATTAGCAGGACTCTTTCAGAAAACAACTAGGAAAGTTTTCTTGCATATTTTCTCATAAAAACTGAACACGTGGTGATCTCATTAACTTAATGTATGAGGACTTCTGTCAGCAGCTGTCTGTGACTGCAGCTGCTCAGCCATCTGGTTTTTCTTTCACTAGGAGGAGCAGCAAAGGCTGGCAGCAAAAGAGAAAGCTGCTAAAGAGATGGAAGCTGCTAAGCAGAGGGAGGCTGCTGCTCAAGAGGCTGCTAAAACACAGGTACAGCAAAAACTTTTGTTAAGCGGTCTCGATGAACTAACTGGGGAACAAACCCAAACTACAGAAACATTGGCTGTGTTTCTATGTATTCTTCTGTTATTTGAGATCATTCCATAAACAAAAATATTTCAAATTAAGTTTTTTTTTTTCTTTTTCTTTCTTCTAAACCTTAATAATTTTCTCTCCCCATGCAATGCAGGCTGCTGCTAACCTAAATGTGACTGTGGATATTGAGGTAATAACTATAGTTATTATACTTCTTACGTTAGCTTATGTACTTTATACCATCTCTTTTCACCTGAAGCCTTAAACATGTGAAAACAATTAAATGAAAGCTGTGTGTGTGTTTCCATGACTAATGTAATAGGTTAGCATTTAATTCGGTTTCTCAGTAGCAAATATTTCTAATAAATGTTTTAAAGGGTCTTAACGTGTAATTTCCCAATTTTCTTGAACTGTTCAGCGCTCCGTAATGACCACGCCTGTAGGAAAAGGTGGTGGCCTCAATGTGACGGTGGATATTGAGGTATGTGATTTTTTTTTTAAATTTATTTTTTTTTTTTTTAAATTAACTTTTTTTGTTCTTTTTCTGCAGCACTCCTCACCGCAGTCATATGCCATCACACCAAAGGGTGGCGATAAACCTTTGATTTTGTCCAAAAATCCAGAGGACTACGGGATGGACCAAAACAGTGATGACTCTACTGATGATGAGTCTGCACCGAGGAAGCCCATTCCATCCTGGGCAGAAGGTATTCAATGATCTCTAGACTCTTCAGTATACCTGAGGTGCTCTCGTGTTACTCGTTAATCGAGCCCATTTATAATTTGTCTCAAATTGTTACTGTGGGTTCATACCAAGCTCAGTCAACTAACCTTGTGTTACTTGTCTGAATTCATTCGTGTTGGAAACCTGCTCATATTTACCCCCAACAACCAAGCGGTACAAGGAGTATGACATGGAGTCTTACTACTGCTAGTACACAGCTCCAGCAACTAAATCAATGCTGTTATTTTTTCAAAGTCAAATAAAAATTTTTTTAACCTCTATGAACTCTAACTCCCCTCTTTCTGGGTCACCAAGCCTGAATTTGTGTTGGTCTCAGGAAGATGGAGAGAAATTTTTCACCATGTCTGCTGTTTTGGTCACAGCTTAAACTGAGGGAATCGCTGGTGTGGAGAAACTGTCCAGCACCGCGATGGTTTTTTAGGACTGCTTCCTTGAAAATCGGAGACGAGAGCACCGATTCCTGTCCAGTCTTACCTGCACATGTGCACTGTGGAAAATTTACAGTGATTACGATTGCATAGTTTGGCCACCAGAGGGCACTCTGTCACTTCCAAGTTTTCATGTGTTCTGCACCCAGAACAGCCAGCTGGTCCAAGCACAGTTGGGCAGAGCACAAATAACTAAATACCACAAAAACAAATAAACCCATATTTGTTGGGGTCTGTGAGCAAACACTTGGTACCAGTGGAGAGAAAGAAGTCTCTTCAATGGGAAGCACCAGGCTCAAGGACAGGCAGCAATCTGCTGAGATCTGTTGGACAATTGATCCCTTGATCGTGAACATTATTATAATTTTATTCCCAGTTCACTTGCTGCCCGACTGAACTTTTAAATGTGATGGCTTCCTTCACATTAGTGTGCTTGAACCATGATAAGATATTTTACATATTTGTATTGTTGGACTGTGCGTCACAATTTTCCACTCCTACCAAACTGATCTAAGCCCACATGTGTGTTTGTGGATATTGCATGCTATTTAAAGCTCCTGTGTTATGTTCTCTCTTCCAGGTCCTAATCTGCAGCAGATAATAATGAAGCAATACTTCAACCCTCCTGATTTGGACTCTTTCTTTGGAGCAATCGAGCCACCACGACTGGAAAACATCTTTTACAAGAGCAAGCCCAGATATTTTAAACGCACCAGCTCTGCGGTGTGGCACTCTCCTCCAGCTGGAAAGTAACATCTGTACACTCATACAGATGTATAAACTGCTGTATAAAGTTAAAATTCTGAAAATCTGTTTCAAATAAAGTCACTTGTTTTGTTTTTTTTCCTGAATGTTCTTATTAAATGTATGTTTGTGTTTCACGTCTTTGTCTCAGTAGGGTTTTTTTTTCTGTGGTTTCTGTATAGCTTTAGAGATTTCATTTTTGTTTTGGCTTGTATATCAGAACGGTCAATGACAACAGTGATGGTTGATTTTGCTGGACAGTAAAGCAGAATCTCTTCATTTATAATATTTATGGTTGTTTTCTTCACTCTGGTATGTCAAACCTACTATATTAAAGGAATGTGCTTTAATGGGATTTTGTTACTCAACAGCTCACAATCATGAATTTTAGTTCAAAATGCAGCGCTGTAAGCTGGTGGTAAAGCTTAAAGCTTGGGGAAATCCTCTGGTGAGACGTCTGCCGTGGGGTTTGGGGTTTGGGGTTTGGGGCTGGGGGGGGGGGGGGGCCCCAAAAAGG
>VUQR01031308.1:0-32976 GCA_015108515.1 Hemichromis elongatus | reverse complement strand
CGAGGGACACGGTCGAATGCCTTCTCCAAGTCCACAAAACACATGTAGACTGGTTGGGCAAACTCCCGTGCACCCTCGAGTACCCTCGAGAGGATAAAGAGCTGGTCCAGGTCAACCAGTAATAGCTCATAAAAATACATATGTAGATACCTCATTGGTCAGAGGAAGTCAATTCTTAAATTCATGTATGTGTGGCACCTGGATCCACAAATCGTATTCATCATAATTCACTGAATTTTCATGTGGTTGTTCTGTGGTACTAATGTTAAATGTTTATGTGTATTTTTTAATAAAAACATTGCATCTTATTATAATAGTAAAAGTAATCGTTCTTAAATGTAATTTTTAAAATCAGTGTTTAAATTCTGTAGATACTTTTTGCAATCATGTGTTTGAAATGGTTACGTTAACACGTGTTGATTGGTAAAGCCTTTAAGTCAACAGGTACAATTTCTAAAATTAAATTTACAGAAGCACCAACTTTGCAAAGATGGCCAGAAAATAGAAAAAAAAATGCTGCCTGTTCAGTTCTGTCAAATATTTCTGACATACAATAAGAGCTGCAGACAGCTGTATAGCCATTTAGATCGACTTCTCTTCTGTTCAGCGTTCCTGTCTGACACCTGTCCTCTACCTTTATCTGGTTAATACACAGGACTGTCTGAACAACCATGTTCATGTAGTTTTTAGCTACATTTCAGTCAAATGTTCAAGTTATCCGCTGTGTTCCCTGCATTTTTATCTGTCCATCCACCCATCTATTTTCTTCTACTTATCCAAATCAGCTCATGGTTTTAGGGTATTCCAGTCAGTACTAAGTGGCTCTTAGTACCGACTGAGCATCATTTAAATGCCACAGTATACCTGAGTGTTGTTTCCAACCGTGACCGTCTCTTTATGATCACAGTGTACACCAACTTCTGATGGCTGCATCTAGCAGGAAAATGCACCATGTCACCATCATCTCAAAGTGGGTTCTTGCACACGACAATGGGTTCACTGTACTCACTGTCATCAGATCTCAATCCCAAAGAGCACCCTTGGGCTGGAGTAAAACAGGGAATTCGCATCATGTCTGCAGCAACTGTGTAATGCTGTCACATCAACATGGAGCAAAAACTCTGAGGATCTAATAAGCCTATCCTCGTGTTTTTAAAAGTCATGTTTGACTTTATGCCTTTCTGTGTAGTTTCTGGGATGCTTAGAACTCAAATTACACTGTTTGGAAATAGTTTATTTTGATGCACATGCAGTTTTTCTTGCAAATTTTCATTATAATATTTATTTTCATTTTTCCTGCAGTATATAAAAATTGGTGTATTTCAAAAATAAAACTACGAAGAAACTCAAATTAAATTTCCAGCGGTTGGAAACTATTAAACAAAAAAGTGCAATAAACTATTTATAGTTTATTGCACTTTTTTGCTATTTATGTAGTTACTATGGACTGAATGATTACATATTATTATTTTGGGCTCTAACAGTTGTAATGATGTATGACAACTTGAAATGCTCCCAAAAATGGCACTACAGCAGGTCAAATATAAAGATAAGCTCTGGTGGACTTGGTTCTATGGTAGGTCTTAAAGGGTTAAAAGCCTCAAAATATTCAAAAACCCAAATAAAATAGAAAGAAATGAACTTAACAAGTGCAGTGTCCACATGTACTCTATGTGTGTGCATGCACTAAAAACAGCAGTTACCACAGCTGTGGCTGTGACTTCAATCGAGAAACTAGAAGCGGAGGTGTTGTCAGTTTTAGTGTAATTAGTTCACTGCCGGAAAAAAAAAGAACCAGATTTTTTATACTGCAGTTATTCATGCGCATATAAATGTGTCACATCCACACTCTTGACACACGAATTTAAAATATCTTTTTGTCGATAAAATGAGTCATACCATCAATCTTTTATTTACATTTCTATCTTTGTAACTCTGAGGTGTTAATATGAACCTCAACGCCCAGCTGATTAAACTTCTGTACAACGTCCAGTACTACCATCAAAAAACCACCGGTACAATGAAAAATTAAAGGAAAACCATCCTGTGCTCACAATATAATTACAGCCACTTACATATTTCTGTCTGTCATTTAAAAATGAGTGTCTGAGAGCAGGATAATGGGAATAATCCTGCTGCCCATTTTCAAATTAAATTTTGGTGTTCGCGGTGAGAGGAGTGTGTGCAGTCGTCTCTTGGAAGCAAATCCTCCATTTGAATAACTTCCCTCAAGGCTTGATGGATGTGATACAGATATTAGATTTCCATCACTTCAAACTCTGAAGTTTCTGCCACTGGGTGACTAAATAATTGAAGACTTCTCCCATATAAAACGCAATATATCTGTGTGAGAAAAATGTTGCTTCCTTAAATTTATCAGTCAATATTTCAAAAGGGTGGATGAGTCTATCCCCAGCAGCATAACTATTTGTAAGCAGAGGTCTTAAAATGACTCAGTTTTATGCCAGCACTCTAAGACTGTGTCAGGGTTGTTTTTTTGTGTGTGCAGTTGACATGAAACTTGTTGGTTTAAATGTCAAGTTTTTAATTAAAAATATACTAGTTGCTTTTTAATCATTTCACTGACTAATATGTGTGTTTGTGTGTGTGTGTGACTATATATATAATCCTGTGATTCATTTAGTTTTGATGGTCATTGCTTTGTTCTATATGTGTTTGTGTTTTTATCTTTACGTCCTTGCCGCCAGGTGTTTTTAAAGGTCAGATCTCATGGTTAAAAATAGTGACTTCTGTGTCATGAAGACAGAGCTCTACCTCGAACTGAAGAACCTTTGGAGGTAAACTTGCCTCAGTGTCTAGATTACACAATACTGTCTTGAACAACCCCTATTTCTTTATATCTTGCTAAGAAAATGGGATGTTGAATATGTGCAAATAACCATGGTGAAAATATAAGCAAAAAGCAGGTTTGTATAATTTTAAAAAGCTTAAAAGTCAATTTTTGATATGTCAGATTTTTATGCTTCAGCACTGCCTGAACTCTTCTTTTTTGTGTTTCTTTAAGAATATGCAAAGCTTTGCATATGGTTTGCGTCTTCACTGTACACAAGCCATATGCAAAGCTCTTCTTTGGATGTTTGTTCTGTTCTCTGTCGAGATGATCCAACATTGATTCAGTGATCTTGAGGCCAATCCATGTCTGATATCGTTCCATTGTTTTTTGGGGGGCGATGGTACCTTTTCACATCTTCAACACCACTGACTGAAGTGTGAACCCAAACTGTGACAGAGGCTTTGCTGTGTTTTACAGTTTTACACTTTTGGGTCTCTTCTGACTGTCTCAAATTTCAAATTTTGAACGATCACTCCCATAATACCTGTTGCCTGATTTTCAGTCCAATGCTTATGTGATTTGCGTATGATACCTCAGCCTTTTCTCCTCGTTTCCCTTCCTTAAGAATGGCTTCCTGACAGTCAGCCCTGTCTTGTTTTGACAAACATTAGACGGATCAACTAAAGTTCCAGATACATCTCTGAGGTCCAGTGTCAGTTCTTTGCCGGATTTTTTTCTCTATTTCTTAGAGATGTGACTTCTGATGATTCTATTCATCTGCTGCCTGTCACTGCTTCTTTTATCCTCACCATACTGAGATAAAGGTTCAGCTAATCGTTCTTTGGAATCAATTTATTGATGCAAAAATAGAAGAAATAGATTGAGCCAAAACTTTGAAAGACCTCCAGAAAGCCTGGAGAATTATTGCCGAAGACCACTGTAATCCTGGTTCAATGGAAGAAAACCATTCTAAGGATGGTGGTTCAAGAGTTTTGCACACTACTGTACTTTTAGAGTAAAATACTTCATATAAATGCATGCTTTGTTGCAGAAGAGATTAAGATGACACAGTTCCACAGATAATTACTTCAGGTATTTATATCAGTAATTTAAGGGGAGACCTAAGCATTTCTTCAGACTTCTCAGGATATGACTCATTGTAATCTTTTACAAAGAAGGCACAGCGGCTCTTCGTCTTCAAAGTCAGTGACTGCCAAACCCTTAGTTGTTTGCTTTGTCCCTCAGTCTGCTAAAGAGTAATTAGCAGGGCCATTCATTAATTACATATGAGTTCATGGCCTGACATGGGAGCGCTGCCCAGGCAGGTGACTGTATCTGTCAGCTGAATCCAATTTTGCCAACTCGCCGGACGTTCGTGATTTGTTCAATCAAGACGTCACAGACAATTTGTCTGGTATGCGTCGGCCACCTCCGAGCTCTTCACAGAAAAGAAAATTAGAGTATCCGTCAGCCGTCCCAAAGGGTCTTGCCTTTGGGAGATGTAGCATCCTCCCCCTCTGTTGACAGACCTAGCGCTTGCCTCACTTGTCACTGTAATTAGTTTTGTTTCACTACCATTGTGCTCAGCAGCTCTACTTTATTGCTGCATAGCTTTGTGCAGTCAGGGCTCATTCCACAGTGTTGTATTAAACTAGGCTGCTTTTAAATACTCTGACATGAAAAGCAAGCTTTCTCCTCAAACACTGATTTCTCCTGCTCTCAACAGCTTGTAATAGGTAAACATACTTTTTGTGTCCAGCTCCCTGCTTATTTGCAACAATTACAGCCCAGTGTTCCACTGATGAACTGTGGATAACTTTAATTAATCAGCTGGATAATGGTGCATGTAGGATCAGCGCAGAAGAAAAAGGTCATGTGGGGGCTTGGCCCATCATGGATGGGAGAGCAAATCTCGGAGACTGATGAACAGCAGCAGAATGTTATTTTATCAGCCAACACATGGTCTCTGTGGTAGCAGTTATCTGGTGTGCACAGGATTTAAGGAACATGGAACAAGACCAAAACCAGATTTAGCATTATGGCTGATTGTGAAAATGATACCACGGTTTAAGGAGACCATGCTCACCGTCTGCAGACACATATATTTTCTTGTAACATAACAGGCTTATTTACCAACCTGTTGTAACCGGTGCTTGTTTGCCCATGAATCTAAAGCCAATACCAAGAGTCAAATAAACTCTGGGATTTATGCTAGAAACAGCAAACTGAGGCAAAGAGAATGTGCCCTGTATGCTGGAAATATTGTAGCTTGAGGAAATAATTTGCACTTATGACTCAATTTTGAGACGAGCATTGAAGAAGAATAGACAGCTCCCCTTAAAGGGAATAATGGAAAAAGGATTGAGATTCTGGTTTCATCTCACACTTAGGCATGCTCTCTAAACATTAGTGGTGTGCAATTTGTGTGCACTATCAAATTAAATCTGAACAAAAAAGAAAGTACATGCTCTTTCACTTTTAAGAGTTTACATTACATCTGGTCTTTAGCAGATCTTAAAATTATTTAAATACATTATTATAATATAACAACACATGACATATTGGATTGTGTCATTGTTTAAATTGTTTTTTTTTAAAAAACAACCTAAGCTATAATGCAGAAGCAGTGTGAGAAAAGTTGTAAAACAAAAATAAGGGGAGGGTGGGAGGGTAAGCAGCTATTCAAACGGCATGTTTTTACAGTCGCATGGTGATCCAAAAAGTGTAGGTCAACGTGGCATTGTGGCTATACATGTAAAACACACCTAGCTCTTTCATGAACAGAGAACAGTAGCACCGTAAGACAGAATGGGATCTTCACAGAAAGGCTGTGCCCAGTAACTCAAGGATATCTTTGGTAGATAAACAGACTAAAAATAGGTTACCTTATGAGTAAGAGGGAAAAATAATGAACAAAAATAAAGCTGAATGAAACAGAACAGAGTAAGATAGAATAGAATAGAATAGAATAGAATAGAATAGAATAGAATAGAATAGGGGCAGCCAGTTTCACAGAGGTGCATCTACATAGTAATGTTTCTATATGGTTGAAAAAAAGTTTCTATATGTTCAAAAATTTTGCAGTTGACCCTCGTCGAGTATATTTTATCTTTTCCAACTTATTAAAATGAAGTGCATCTCTGATCCAGGCCTCATGTGAGGAAGAGGAGGATGTCTTTCACTGGAGCAAAATCAGAGGAGAGTTAAAAGGGGCGACGTGTTGGCAAAATAATCTCGCCAAGTGTCGCACCAAAGAGAGCAACAGAGGCAGTCGGACGTAGGTGTACCTGAAGTACCTTTGACAGTTTACTGAAATTTTCTGACCAAAGGGACATCAGTGAGCCAGGAGCTTGTTTACATCTATCACACACAGAGTCAACATCGGAGTAGATCTTTGGAAAGCTTGGATTTTAATCAGTCTACACGGTACAGCCTCTAAACTGGACCAGACCATGTCTGGCACTAATAGATAATGAGTGGACTTGGAGAAATGTATCCTCCTAAAGTCCTGGGTGATTTCCTGTTCCCAAAGTGACCTAATGGCTTACACTCCGGGGCACTCCGAAGACTGGTTTCTTTTTTAGCTGGATGAAATTGCACCTTTTTTATTCAGAAGTGGAAGCAAAAACATGTCAATAGGTGCAGTTAAAGGTTTGAGAGGGAAAATTGTGGGTCACTCCTTGAATAAAATTGTGAAATTAAGGGTATCTGAAAAAGTGTTTTGGGGGGATCCCATATTCAGCTACAAGTGTTCAGAGGAAGGGAAAATGTCCTAACTATACAGATAATTAAAAACACTTATTAAATGATTTTATACACAAAGTAGACCACAGGACAAAGCCTCCTTCCCCAGGCAAAGCCTTAAAAACATGATTCCTGCTGATTGGAGCTTGCAAATCAAATCGGTATGCCACAGTGGTACATAATTGATTCCAGATTTTAAGGGTCATCTTCCTTGAGAGGTCTAGACTAGAGCAGTCAGGGATGATGGTACACAGGAAGAACTCGCCATTCTTAGTCACTCTGGGATGTCATGTGCATCATTCTCATGCAGCCAATACTGCAGTATACGGAGGGTAGATGCCCAGTAATAAAAAGAAATTTGGTAGCGCGATCCTCCAACCTCCTATGCTTCTGTTAAAATATTTTAGGGATCTCTGGGGTATTTTATGCCAAACAAACCCAAAGAAGATCCCATCAAACGAGGACACACTGAAATAGGAAGGACAATTTTAGCAAAACATTTATCTTAACTAGGCTTATGTGAGCATGAGTATATTTTAGAGTTAAATGTGAGGGCATCCGTCTGACGGTTGCCAAGTCATGCATCAGGACAAAAATCACAAGCTCAGCAGCAAATCTACAACAGAATGGATTAAAAAGAAAGCGACCCAGTCAAAGTCCAAACCTCAACCTAATTGAAGTGCCGTGGAGCTGTGAATAAATGAATGCCTGCAAACCTCAATTAACTGAAGCTATGTTACAGAGAAGAATGGGACAAACTTTTCCCCACAATGACATAACAGACTGATAAAGTTCTTCAAGTTAGGGCTGCAGGATACACATGCACAATAGTGCCAGAAATAATTACGTGAGAAACATTTCCATGACCTCTTCATGCAAACAGAACGCTGCTTTTACATCTTCAGCTGCATCAATGCATCAAAATAAAACGTCCTTTTTTCACCTGAATTCAGTGGATCGCTTTGAATAAAAATACAAAATGTAGTTTTAAAAAAATTGTACCAAAGCTTTATTAAATTGGTTAAATTAAATCAAGAGGGCACTGCTCTCAGCTTTATATTGTGCTACATTCCTAGAAGCGGAAGCGGAAAAATTAGACGGGGCCTTTCACTCCACTCATTGTATATGCATGATGGACGTCAATAAAACTTGTCGCAAAGTACTCAGCACCTGTGAGTACTTTGCGCTTTACACCCGCTACACTTCCCCTGTGATGTTTTGTCTACACTGCTGTTTTAGAAAAGTAATTGCATGTGGGGATAAAATATGCTTTGTCCGGTAAGTTGACCATTTTCCTTAAGTTTTTGTGTTTCCTGGACACATATTTTTAGTCTTACGTGATTAGGTTGATGATTTTAGTGCATGAGTGTGAGCTGGATGGATACGATGACGCACTGCAGAGACTCACTCTCGTGAACGCCTCAGCTGATGATTCACATAAGCAACCATTGCATTGTTTTTCTTGGCCTTCATGCATTAGTTATGCTGCTGTTTGTGGTTAGTTGTGTTGCTCTGTGGCACACACGCAACTCTACATTACTCTCTATATAATTTCTTCTTGGCTAACATCATTTGTCCTAAATACATGATAATATTTCCAAATGACAATCCACTTCTAGAGTCAAGCTCTTTCCTTCGGCTGACATTTTAATTTTTTACAGAAAACGTCAAGCTGCGAGGTTCGGGGAACTGTTGTGATTGGCACAGGCAAGCGGGTGATCGGCATGCGTGTGCATTAGAGACATTAATGAATCGGGTGGACAAGACTGTGTTCAGGTTTTAATGGGTACATTTTATAATTTATGGGCAACAAATGAAGAACTAATGGAAAAAGGTGCCACTTAAAGAAATGAACACAACAAAAGATTGAGTTTGAAAGAATAAAGAAAAAATAATAAACCTTTGAAACTCAACTACAGTTTGTGTGTGTGTGTGTCTGTGTACTAAACCTGGAACAGGGTCCCTGGAGCAGCTCTACACTCTGTGTCACTTAAAATAGCACTGGGTCTTTTTTTCCCCCCCAAAAGCTACATCAAGCATACAGAGGGCAGGAAGTCAGATGGGAACGGTATAAAGAATCCAGTCAGTTTTCAAAATAAAAGACAAAACACACTGCTCCTCAAAAGCTCCCAATCTGTGTGCGTAGTTTGAAGCAGTGCAAACCACAACATCAAAAACATGTATCATATATAGAAATGAACCAAAAGAGGTGACTGAACTAAAAATGAGCAAGCAGGTGTGTGTGTGAAGCAGAACATATAACTCGTAAAAGTACATTTAAATTAAAGCGTGAAAGAACTAAAACCTAAAATATGAAATGTACTCAGAGTGATTTATATGCCATACAAAATACTGAAACCTGACTTTAAAGACTGGCTCCTATTCAGCACAAAGGCATTACTGAAGCTGGCCACTGATGGTGATAAGGTCTGACTCGCAGTCTGAGTTCCAATTTATCCCAAAGCTGTTGGATGGTGTTTTAGGTCAGGGCTCTGTGTAGGCCAGTTAGGATCTTCTAAATCAAACTGGGAGAAGTATTTCTTTATAGACCTGGCTTTGTGCCCATTTGTGGGGAGAGGTGGGGGGGATGGCCAAGGTGAAAAAGGAAAGGGTCGAGCACAAACTACTGCTGGAAGCACACTCTTCTCTATAATATCACCAAATGCTGAAGCATTAAAATTTCTCCTAATTAGAGCCGAGGGGCCTAAACAAACCATGGAAAACATGCCGAGACCACATTCATTTGAGTGTAGTTTTCATAGTCGAGGCAATGCAAGGAAAGAAAGAATTATGCAACCTCTGGAAGGTCCAGCTTTTTTTAAACACGCTGTTTCCAATCATCCTTGCTAGTTGTCATCTCAAGTGCACACCACAATAGTCTCCATGCTGTCTCGCCCACCTTAGCATACATTTTCAAAGTTCAAGTATTCATTGAACTATTTTCTAGTTGTTGTTTTTTTTTTCAACTCGTTTTTTTTCCCACTCTCAGCCTAAGAACACCTGCTCTTTTGCACCGTTTCGTTCACCTGTGCTTAAACCTCTTGAGTCCACAGCTTTTAGTTTGTTCTAGCATCAGTCCACTCCTCTCACACGCAGGTATCGCATCTTTCGACTGCAATAACAACAGTAATGAACTGACTGGCAAGTGGCAGCTGTGCTCTGACCGCTCCTCTGACTTAAACCGATTCACTTCAACCCATAATGGTTTTTTTTATTCCCCAGGCTCCAGTATTACCTATACCACACACATGTTGCGGGTTCATTTATAACCAAGGACAGCCTTTTAGTAATCAGATAGTAGTTCGATAAACGCTGAACTGCTGACTCCCTCGAGGAAGGCTCCTGAAGGGCGATTTACCACCTCAGTGCTGATGTGATGTCTATCCTCTGCCAGCTCTGTGTGTCTGTATACGGAGGAGGCGTGGGGTATATGTGTGTGTACAGTCCTTTGAGAAAGGATAGACAGTGTGTGACAGACGAACAGACTGATAGGCCCAGAATCCCCTTTGGCTCCTCTGAAAAAAAATAGCAGCAGACAAGCATCTGATGATGCAGCGTTATATTCTGTCCAGTGACAACACAATTTACACCTCTGAAAAGACACATCGATACATAATAGCATCTTTGACATTTTCGAATAAATAAACATTTCCATCCCTCATAATGCAAAACAAATATTGCGCAATAGGGGCTAAACCTCCACTCATATCCTGAAAGCATTTCCATTTACTGCTTTTCTTTTATTTGATTTTATAAAGATATACATATATATATATATAGATAGATAGATACATACATGCCGTGCTGTAGACGTTTTTTTTCTGGGAATAAGCTTGGTGGCCCACAGGAAATGATGTTTTTTTTCTAACAAAGCAACAGTGACGCACATTTTTAAATACAAGAAAATAAAAGAAATGAAAGAGAAAAAGTGGCAAGAGGGTAAAATTCTTTACAAAGCTGTACAAACAGAGTACAGAGGGCTGTGGGACAACTCCGCTTGCTTCCAAACACACAGAAAATATGATGAAATATGATTAAATTAAAGCCACAGCAAAACTTGACCACCACATTTCAGCTCGAGGGTCTTCATCAGCATCACTGTAAAGCATGCTATTATCATTAGAACATTTTAGTATTGGTATGGAGTTGAAAAATAATTAAAACAACCAATTATATAAACTCATTAGCCAGTTTCTTAGGTAAATCTCTTCAACTGTTTATTAATGAACATATCTGATTAGTCAATCACATGGAAGCCATTCAGAACATTTAGGCATGTAGACCTGGACAGGTATCATTACACGTCTTATTACAGCCAATGTAAGCAGAAGAGACTGTTTATACGCACA
Source organism: Hemichromis elongatus (assembly GCA_015108515.1). Taxonomy (NCBI): domain Eukaryota; kingdom Metazoa; phylum Chordata; class Actinopteri; order Cichliformes; family Cichlidae; genus Hemichromis; species Hemichromis elongatus. Next base: position 22,089 of record VUQR01031308.1, on the reverse strand, counting down.
ACATACGATGGAATACTGCAGCAGAAGACCACGCTTAGTGGCATTCTTGTCAGAAATGAACAGGAAACAGAGGATACAACCCACACAGCCTCATTAAAATTGGATAATAGAAGACTGGAAACCATTTCAGATGGCAGGGTCATAGCTTCACGTCAGCAGCACGAACGCATGGATCCGTCCTGCCTGTGTAAATTGTTCAGGATACTCCTTGTGGTGAAATGATGCGGTGGATATTTTCTTGGCATACGTAGTACAAAGTGTGCATCATTTAAAAATCTCGGACAACAAAAATGGACGAAAAATGTGCATCTTTACTTCTCCTCAAAGTCTTCTGTGTTTTTTGTTGTTTTTTTTTTCATGTAAGTCATATTAATGAGAACCCCCAAGAAAAATACACCTTTTAAAGAAAAGGCAATATACCACCTATGAAATGTAGAGAGAAAAAAAATCATGGTTTCTTTTTTTTTTGCTGAAGATAATTTCTGAGATTGAAGCTGTTGAAGTTATGCCAAGGTAATTTTTTTTTTTAATGCAAACTTTAGCAAACCTTAAGCACACTTTGATAACATTAATATAACCTGTAATCTTGATTTGGAGGAGCAACACCATGACAAGAAGATTGTATTACAGCAGCGAATCGTTCACAGTTCAGCTGTGTTTTTAGCAACCAGATCAGCAATCTCTAATAGGAAATGGAAAAGGCGCTTGTAATTAACATTTACATGATCTGCACAATGTATCAACTGTGTCAATTGTTTTCATAAACAGTCAGATGAATTATCATCTTTCCTTTCATAAAGGATGAACCAGCAGATCTTTTGCTAAAGGAGGTAATAAAGGAAGCGCTGAAGCACCTTTCCTTAGACTTTGAGATTTTGGACAGTTGTTATTATGCCAGCCAATCAGAACGTTCTTGCTCACTATTCTTAGTTGGGAAAATTCCAAAGCAAAATTGACTATTCAACCAAATCCATCATTCAGTGTTCAGGGGAAAAAATCCACCAAAAGGGTGGTGCTTAAGTTTACTCTGTCCACCCAGAGTAACACAAATGCACTTAACGGACTTAAAAAAGACAATCATAAGTGCAAAGCACTATCTACAGAAAAGTTATGATAAATATATATTGACAATACAGCAAACAACTGATTAAAATAATATTGCCATAGAAATGTCACAAAACTCAAAATACCTTTTTCAAATATAATAAAGGAAGTGCCTAGAAGTTATGGATATCTTTCTATAAATATGCTTTACTTTGTTCTGTGAACTTCAAATGTTCATGAGCATTCAAACTTCATGCACAATTTATTCATAAACATGAACTCATTATACAGACCTCATAAGCACATTATTTCTGTGCCGCTCAAGTGAAAAAGAATAATTTAAACTCGATGTACAGCATGCTTGTGGTAAAAGGGACGTTCTCCCCACATTTGTGATCTCTCGCCTCTGCTCAGCAGCCTTGCATGAATAAATATGTGCATCTCTATCTGTCCTCTTCAGTTTCTTCAATGTTTAGCTCCTCTAAACAAAGGGGCAAAGGCGGGCATGGAGGAGGCTGTATGTTTTTTTGTTTTTCCCCTCCTTCCCTGTTCCATTCTCTGAAGATTATCAACATATGATGACAGCAGCACAACATAATGCAGAAAATAGAAAAAAGTAGCTTAGTGCTTCTCACAGGCTTGACGGGGACACTGTGAGACAGACTGTGCTTAACAATCAAACAATACAGTGAACATGCATTTTGCATTGGTTTCTGACACAAAAAGACACAAAAGTAGGCGACAGAAATGTAGAGCGAATCCAGGAATCCTGTATTGCGTCTGTATATTGTAAGCCCCCATTTTTTTTTAAATAGACTGGTATTTATATAGCAGTTTTCAGCTCTTACTGACCGCTCACAGTGCTTTTACACCACAGACCACATTCATACGACATGTCACCTACTCAAATCTATACCTACAGACATTTTAGACTCATGGTCTAACCTTAAAGGATATCTTTGGGCTGTGAAATGAAATCAGTGCACCCAGAGACAAAAGAAAACAACATACACACACTGGATGAACATGCCAACTGCTCACAGAAAGCCCCAGGAAGATCTGAGCCCATGAAATTCTTGCTGTGCTAACCAATGCACCACCATGCCACCGTTGATTTTTACGCATGAAGTTCAATGGGGCCCAGAATTTTGGATAATGTTTCCTGTAGCTCTGAAGTGAGCTTTTCAGAGCTGGAAAGAATAAACCTGATGATGTCATCAGGTGGCTATTGAGCTGCATTTTGGCAGTCCAGTATTTTTGGCACTCCGGTACTCACAAATATGATTGTTATGCTGGCCTCTGGTGCTTTAAAATCCACCACTTTTTTTTCACTGTGTGAAAGTGTAGTCTAAAACTAGTGGAGAACCACTTTAATCTGAAAACTGCAGTTACTGCAGTTAACTATAGCAGGGCTGTCCTCTGAAATGTATGTATGTAGAAATGCAGGGCACATGGAAGCAGAGAAAAATTTGCCATTCAGTCTTTAATCCAGGCAGAAGTCATATACCCACAATTTTATTTACATTTTTTTTAAGTGGAAATAGCCCCAAAGCTAATCCAGCACTTTAAAGCTGCATTTTTTTCTACTGGCCAGCAGGGGGTGACTCCTTTTCTTTATAAGGAATTTCAGTTCCTTAGATGTCTATGCACAAAAGACCGCTTTTAAATGATCCCGCAGAATAAAACATGTTGCAAGTCAAGGTATGCTACCACTATTGTGATTAACAAGGAGGGGCAAACCTCCGGAGTCCCCCCTCCCAAAAAAAAAGATGAAGCCAAAAACAGCCAACTCCTGCCACCTGAGGCTGGATTTCCATAGATTCCCATGTTGAAATTTACTTAAAATCAAAAGAAATGCCTCACCATCAATATGTAACTCCTGGCACTCACGTACCTGCATGTACAAAGACTATTTATTTAGTTACTGTATATGTTTAATTTGGAGAAGAATTTATTCTCTTTATTCCTCTTTTTTGTCTTTTCTAAGTTAAAGTGTTATGTTGCCTAGTGATAGGAGTCCTGACTCCTTTTCCTGCTACTGTGGAAGTATAGCTACAATCTACAAGGAGTGACAATAGCTTCAAAACAACTGCTGTTTACGTGACATTTTTACCACAAGTGACTGAAAGGATCACTTCACACACCTGACAAATTCAAACTTAGTGAGTAGGTGGAGCTTTACTCTTGCTGTTTACGTACCTCAAGCAGGTAGTTTTGTTTGTTTTTTTTGAGGGGGGTTGTTATTTTCAGGAAACTTTCAGTTCACAGCAGATGAAGGAGAATCTTGGCATCCTCCATGGTAAATGTTGGTCTTAGAAATGGGTTGTGGGAACAGTAAGGTGCTGCCTGAGGCATCCAAGAAAAACTATGTAAGTGTGGTGCAGTCACTAGTTGCTTTCAGTAAAGGACATGAGGACGATGAGCCAAAGAAGCAAAAGAAGAAGCAAAACAGTCCATGGTTTTCTGCCAGTGTTGATAATCCTCACCTAGCAACAAACGGACAACAGCAAATCAGACAGAGCCAAGAACAGAGCAAGGTTGCCAGGTATAAGGACAAGTTTGAGCCACGCGTCACAGCACGGTAAGTGTTCACAGTTTGAATTAAAAAGTGGCATGTAGTGCATTTCAGCAGACCATTTTTAAGTATTTACTGAGAAAAAGCTAATTATTTCTTAAGAGATTTTAAATCAGCTGGCATTTTTGCTGCTATGCTTGGTGGAAATTTTATTTTGTACATCCATATTTAAATCTAACAATCTTGTACTTGAAAAAAAGATTCAATTATAACATAGTTGATGGTTGAAATTTAGGCCTCTCAAAATCAAGGAAAGTGGCAAATGATAGAATGGCTTTTATCCCCTAATCTTGATGCCAGTACACTATGCAATAGCAATTTACAGCCAAACATAAGTGGAAAAACCTGATTCAAAGCATTTGCAGTGCTCATATGATCCTTTTAACGTCCTTCTTTCTCATTCTTTCCAACCCAACATTCTGCAATAATGGTAGACAGTCATTTGAGATCTCTGGGGGTTTTAAGGCTGGAACACCACCTTCCTGTACTTGTCAGATAAAGGCCTAGAAACAATTAAAGGAACAAAACTGATGCCTTTTTAAGGGGAAGCGTGTGTATTGCTCGTCATCCTATAATTCAATGCTTGCATAAAGTATTGCCTTGTTTATTGGCGATCTAAATCAGGATCATACGTATTGGTTTGATCGACTTTGCATGCTGTATAGCATAGTGCAAAAGATATATTCCAATACATCAGGACTGCAGCTGCAGGGAGAGACATTTAGTGCTTTGCAGCAGTGTATCATGAGATAGTTATGCTGTAATGAGTCACCATTCCCCTTCTGCCCTGTCAGGTATGACATCAAAGCCCTGATTGGTCGTGGAAGCTTCAGTCGTGTTGTGCGTGTGGAGCACAGGGCAACTCGCCAGCCCTTTGCCATAAAAATGATGGAGGTAGAGGCCCTAGAGGGTCGTGAGGTGTGTGACTCTGAACTGGCAGTGCTGCAGCGGGTGAGCCATGCAAATGTCATTCAGCTGGTTGAGGTTTTCCAGTTTCCACAACGGGTTTACATGGTACTCGAACTGGCGACAGGAGGGGAACTTTTGGACCGTGTTGTCAGCAAGGGCCACTTCACTGAGCGAGACGCTACCCAGGCCATCCAGATGATACTGGCTGCGTTGGTATACTTGCACAGCCTGGGAATCACCCACAGAGACCTGAAGCCTGAGAATCTTCTGTACTACCACCCCGGAGCAGACTCCAGATTATTGGTGACCGACTTTGGATTGTCTGCTTTTGGCAGCACATTCACAGGGCGTGAGGTTTCTGAACCTGAACGAGGCAACGAGGAAACTGGAGAGTCATGGTCTTTGAGGACCACTTGTGGAACACCTGAGTACATGGCTCCTGAAGTGTTGCTGAGGAGACCCTATTCCTGTGCAGTGGACATGTGGGCTTTGGGGGTAATTGCCTACATTTTGCTGAGTGGAACCGTGCCGTTTGAGGATGACAGCCACACACAGCTATACAGGTCCATTGTGAGAGGAAAATATAGCTTTCGTGGAAATGTAAGTTTACTGGACTTTTTGTTGCAGATTAGAGTTCAATTATGTTTAGTAAGTAATTTTGGATGGCAAATAGAGGTTCTAGAGGATTTAATAAACTAAAGGAGAAAATTTTGCACCCTAACCACATTCTGCTACTGCTAAAACTTGACCAGAATCTAAGAAATATGAAGACAGAGTGGATTTAAGTGCCACCCACATCAAATTCAAGAAGAATTTGTGGCTTTTTATTAAGTTTTATGGGGTAAATGTGCCTTCTTGCTAAAAAAAATTTCTGCCAATCGAAAAAATGATGATGTTAGAGACACTATGAGCAAAAAAAAACAGCACACAGATGTAATTTATAAGCTGAACTGAAAAACTAACCCTTTAATGACACACAAGTGGATAAAGGCCATGAGGACCAGTTGGAAATGGAAAACTGTGGGATCTTAAAAATCTGTAGGCCAATCTGTATCCAAATTTCAATTTTAGGCTATTTGGTTGCAAGTAATCCTAAACCACTTTATAGTAGTGGTATGTGATTGTGTTGGTGTAGAATGTGGATGATTTAAAAGCTAAAGTATGATTAACATTGTCATATTTCCAAATGCCTTAGGTCAGTCCAGAATAGGTTACTAGCACATAGCTAATATTACCCCTTCTGCAGCTAACTATAGAGTGCTAAAATAATTCCCTGACTTACTGAGATCATATTTTTATGCAGTTAAATGTGTTTTCTTTGCATTTCATATTGCGAGTTGACTTTTCCCCCCACTGATGAGATTCAGCTGCAGGTAATTTCTTAACAGGACAGGCACAACTTGTTAACTGTAAACAGAAAAGGGTATAAATGTAGGTCATACATGTATATGTTATATCTAGGCCTAATGTGGCAGAGAATCATTATAATGAAAACATTCTTTAGTAATTGACAGGCTCTAATCAAACCTATTTTTGGCATTTGTTCTGTAGCATTCTTGTATTAAGACAACTTAGATCACTTCAAGGAACTAGGAAATGCCTGATTTAAAAAAAAAGTCTGTATTTTTAATGGATTTGCAGATTGCGTGTGTGTGTGTGTGTGTGTGTGGGTGGGTGGGTGTGTGTGTGTGTGTGTGACAATCCATGACATGAAGAGCACAGATACACAGAGTGCATGCAGCTGAATGTGTGCAGGTCCTCCACTAAAAGCTAAAGCACAGCTCATGAGATTATGGTGAAAACTGTAAGAGCTGTCCATGGTCCTGAAATGTTAACCGTTTAATTTGAGTGTAATAAAACTTTATTAGGGAAAACTGTTTTTGATCTTTATCTAAGGCATGATTATTTTCAAGATAGAGTTCAAAGTCCATGTCGTCATCCCTTTGTTCTCTCAGTTCTTCAGCTATTTCACTTCAAATCTGATCATGCAGGCTGTGAAAATCCTGCACCTGCACAAGTTTTCTTGCTTGATTTAAATATTCCTCTTTCTATATTTTATGCCTTGAGATAGGAACTGCCAGGAATGCATATGCAGGAGGCTCAATTGGAAAAATCTCCAAGTTCCCACCTCTTACAAGCAATTTTGCCACTGTGCTCTCTTTTTAAATATCAACAGTACTTTTGTTAGGCCAAAACCCAGTTTGTGTTGGCATAATGCGTTTAATGTTATTCTTGAAAACAGGAGAAAACTGGAGAAAAACTGTCAAGGTAACCTTTAGCATCTATTAGAAATTAGTCTTTGTTTTAAGGTAAATCTGCTTCCTGCTTAATCATACAAAAATGTAGTTTTAACCAAATCCCTGATTTTCATTTTGACATCTGGTCTTCTCCCTATAGTACAATATGGCATTATTTATGATGTGCATGCTCTGAAATTATGCAAAACGTTCCTTCACATATGGTCATTATATCTATTTACCACACAATAATAATTCATTCCTTAATCACTACGCTATGAGAACTACCAGAAATAGTACCATCCTTCCATCCTTGTAGGGGGAAAAAGTAAGCTCAACACATTTCAGTGCTGGTGTGGTAACAAGGTGAAGTTCTCCTTGTTTTCATCTCTTCCTCTGCAATATTGCAAAGCACATGAACGAAAAATGTGAAAGTTTGTTGTGATGTCTTTGAGTTTCTCGCTTGGTTTGGTTCTTTGAGAATGTTTCGAAATGGTGGGAAATGGGGCCTTGCATGATTTTCTCCCCACTTCCCTATGTCATATAACTGAAGTGGGTATTTTTAACAGCCTATTCAGTCAAGCTCAGTAGTGAGTTCGGGCTTGTTCTTTCACGCTGATTACACACAACGCTGGATTATTCACTGGGCTTTAAGCCTGGCTCGATTCTTAGGGATGCAGGCTGACATTTTAGTCTGGCATACAAGAGGCTCCCTTACATAGGCCCTGGACTATTATCCCTGTGTTTACCGCTGCACTGACCACCAGCTGAACAATAATGCAAAATCCTTCTAAAGTTTATGCAAGAGCTTATTTTATGTTTTTCATGGTGGTTTTCGGCACAGCTCATATGTAGGCCACGCTAGCGAGGAAAAATTCTTGACATTAAAGCTAAAAGCAACATTTATAGGACCGTACGCTAAGTCTCTCACATCTCAGTGAGATGCAGTCAAGACATCAATCTGTAAATTCATATGGTGGTATTATAAAGACATCATACATGGCTGAGTAGCAGTCCAGGGCTTGATAGATCAGCCATCAATCACATTTCCATGTTGACAAGACACTTATTCTCTGTCATGTGCAAGTATCCACCCTCTCCAGCAGAGTGACAACACAGTTAAACGTGCAAGCTGTGATTATAATGTAGTGAAGGTTGACAAGTACCGACAAAGCGTGGACGCCTGTCATCACAAGGGCTCCTCGTGTCATTAAGAAGGGTTCCTCTCTTTGGGTATCTCAGGAATTCCTTTCACATACTAAACCTGACTTGAAGTGCATCAGTTGGAGAGATGTGTCCACCAAACAAAGTGACTATTGGACCCCGCCCCTCCCCAAAAAATGCACACAGTGCTTTTCGCAGCAAGAAGGGGAACACTGACTGACTGGATGCTCAATGTGTTATGGCATACGACTATTGAATACCGGGTGGTTTGCCTGGAGTAATATCTTCTTGACTTGAGATGTTACAAGTGAATGTGATTGGATGTCAATCCAATCTGTGCATTTTCACCTCCACAGAGACTGGAGCGCAGGTGTTGCCAATAACATGAACAATGGCTCGTTCCAATCAAGTGTCCCAGTATGGCGTAACAGTGTGAGCAAAGCAAATGCCATAGCAAGACACCGAAAGTAAAGCAGTTGAAAGGAATGAAGACATAATTAATTCGATTTCTGTGGTCAGTAGGAAAAAAGGACTAAAAATAAAGTTGGTATGATCACAGATGCGGTCAGCATGCCAAGACTGCCTTTGAAGACATTTGCTGGCAGTGAACATTCTGCTTCAACAAGATGGCAGAGATGCAGTAAATTAGTACAATTTGACACAACAAGTGATAATATTAAACAGTGGAAACCATCTGGTAAATCAAGATATGATTTGAAACCCAAATACCCGCTGCTATTCATTTACTGAAAAGCTGCAGCACTGTATTAGACCAAGTCCAGTACATTTATTAGATTTTTGTTACCTATCCAGCGTATCAGTCCCTTTCACATTATGAAGTGTTACAGCAACACAAATTTGTTTAATGGGCTTTAAAATATGGGCTTTAAAATGACTAAAAATTATGTAGACTCGCTGCCTCATAAAATATGCCTATCTGGTTAATAAGGGTGAGTAATAATATTTTGAGTGTTTAGTAGGATAATTCACATGAACTGAAAGAACTTCAGTTTGAATTAAATGCACTTTGGACAATCTAGGTTTAGCAGATTTTATTAAGAAAAAATAACAAGAGACAAAGAGACAAAAATCCCACTTTTGTTGCATTTCTCTTCCCCATGCACTATGTGGCAACAGGAGCACAAACCCTAACAACACCACTGACCAGGAGCAAAACGAAGAATCTCAGTCCCCACAAGACTCAAAGTCTGACTGCAAAACAACTGAAACTACAATCCCTGCATGGCTAACTGAAGGATTTAGAGTTAAATATTAACAGTGCAAAAAATGAAACCAGATCAAATTGTTAAATCACACAAGTATGCAAGGCTGTGCTCTAAAGCAAAAACTCAATGCATATAACTCAATTTAAGTGAGGATATTGTTTGCATTTACAGCGTTACAGGAATGAGTTATTACTTTTAAGTCTAAAAGTTTCACTCTACCCTGCCCAAAGCCATCTTAAGTAAGTTAGCATATTTCTGTGTAACCATATGCATTTCAACTATATAGTGTAGGTTAACACCTGGGTTTTTTTATGCATTAACGGCAGACTGCAGTCATCGGAGACCATGTATAAATATGTATTCAATGATGCAGTGTAGCAAAGAGGATTAACTTCAGGTACAGATGGACATAACTGTTTTTTATCCTCTTTCCAGCTATGTAAATTAATACACAGGGGCTGCAATTACAAACATTTTTCCGAATGTATCAGCAACCTTTTGTTTTTATTCAGGCTGAACGGGGACTTTGGGCACATGTATGTGTGTAATTTCGCGTGAAAAAATGTGAGTGGGATGGGGGAGGTTTAGGAAAAAGACGAAGGTGAGACTGAATCGGGAATGCAGAAGGCCGCTGGCACCTTCCCACAAATTGAGTCCCTTTGTCTCACCGGCAACCCCCACCCCTTCCTTTATTGCACTAGCAGCAGACACACAAACGGTACATTCATACGTGCCACGCACGCTTCACTCACAGGTGCAGCAGCTCCTCTCCTGAGGACCTGTAGTGCAAACTCACACTGATGCGTTTGCTCAGTAGTGAGTGTGAGAAAGAGGGGGAGCCGGGGATTGATGGCAGGGGAGTGAGGGAGGATGCGAGTGAGGAAAGGAGAGGAGGGGGCAGAGGACAAGCAGGACAGAAGAAGGAACGGATGTAGCTTCAAGGGCTTTGAACCCCTTATCACTTAGTCTCTTCTCTCTGTATAAGACAAATAATTTCCTTTGCACATAATCAGGGACATCTCATCTGTGTGACTCTATTTTGTTTGTGTGCCTGTGAGTATGAATGTGTGGCAGCCTTTTGCATATAAAGCAGAAGTCTAGCATTAGTTCTGTCCAGGTAGCCTGGTAACCTCCTCTGCATTCTGCTGCTGTGTTGTGGGAGCCACACTTTCCTGACCCAGCCCAAATGTCTACATCTCCAAGCAGGAGGCCAAGTGAGGTAATGGTTAGGCCAGTCTGCCCCCTAGTGAGCAGCATGTGAACAGGCCCAGCCTCCACTTGGCCACAGTATATTGTACATGACAGCCCACTCTCTCCTACATCCGAGTATTGATATTTTGATTACTGTGGGTTAGCTGCGACTTTCACCTGAATTAGCAACAGGCCACCTTCTCTATTTGGACTTATTATGATAAAGCATATTTACCTTGGCTTTCTTGCCCAGGGAAGCCTACCAGGTGAATCAGATTGCGGTAAATTGTGAGACAGACACTCATGGAGTGGTTCATGTGATATGCTCTTGCTGCTTCTCCCTTTTTACTCACAGCAGGAACCTGAATGGTGGCACTCGAGAGGTGAGAGTGACAAAGGGTACAAAGCCTGCTCTTTTAGTCCACTCTCTGGGCATCTTCTGCTTCTCATCGTCCAGAACGCCGCAAACATTTACCATGCACCACTGACACCTGACATTTCCACACCCCACTGCATGTTCAGTTAGATAAACTGATCAGGAAATTTAACTTGTTTGTCCTTTGTTTGTTGCCGGCCTGAGCTGAGCCGGTAACACTCATTACTCAAAAGTGCGTTATCCTCCTGATCACATTAGCGCAATCCAAGCGTCTAGGGTTTTCTTCATTTGTTGCAATTACAGCTTTGTCAGGTAAAGATGTAGCGTGGCGCAAACACAGTCACTGGAGCTTCTCATTCACTCTAACAAGATGTTGCTCAATAAGCCAAGCCCTGTAGGTTTTTCCACTGCTTATACCGTATCTGCACTCCACTCATCTCCCTCCTCTCTCTTTCTCTCCCCTCGTTGGCTAGCTCTCAGCTCAGCAGTGATGTATAACACTCGCTCTCGCCCCCTTCTTCTAAACGCAATAAAGCCTTTGTGTATTTTGACGTGAAAAATGTTCAAAATAAGGAGGAGAGATAAACTTCCTGAAGGAGGCTCGGTTCCAAGGAGGCAACTCAGTTATGTCTCTTCTTCTTTAGGTGTACAGCAGGAAGGGAAAGTTTTGATACCTCTCAACAGCAGCATCAAAGACTTTTACTGCATAATTCCAGCTTTTTTTTTCTCATACGTAGCCGTCAGGCAATAAACGTATGTATTCCCGTTATTTCAGATCAAGGACAAAAGGCATCTGCTAGCCACAGCTGCTATCAACTGTGTATTTCATGGCAAGATAATAAGAGGCCTTGCCAAATCACCACCAGCTCCAGATAAAGGGGAAAGTCTGACTTGTTAGTCGTGGGAGCTCAATCAAACGGTGTCACTCTGCCTGCCTCTCAGGTGTGAAATAACAACAGTGTGAGAAGAAAGTTTGACTGAGAAGCTTTTCTTTTCTTTTTTTAAGACTCGTTCTGCTGGCAGCTCAGCACCCTGCGCTGTGCTTACACTCACACTCACACTCCCCACCCCACCCCCAGTCACTACACTGTGAGAATAAGAAAGTCCCCCACTTCTTTGAATTCCTCTCACCAGCAACAGTCTTGCGATTGTCAATTTCATGCTTGATTAATTGTCATTACTCCGCCAGAGACAAAAAAAGGAGAGAGAAATGTATTTCAGGATTAAAATGGAGAGCGAGACCTCCCTAAAGAGCGAGATTTAGTCTGAGCAAGGTTGAGCAAAGAAGCAGAGAGTTTTACACTCTGATTTCACTGCATTTAGTTTTTTCTGTCCTCAGACAAACATGCCAGAGAAATATTTGAGCTAACTGTGCTGAATATGGAAATAGAGAACAGAGATTAAGAAAGTGATCTTTTTATTGCGCTTATTACTACTCAGAAATAACTGAAATAAGCGAATTTGTTGGAAAAATCATGCAATTTGCTAATTACTCTAGTTACGCAAGTGTTAATAAAGATGTGCCACAGGGTTTTATTTTAGGACCTCTTTTAGTTGCCAAGTGTGAAAGTTTGGAAAGGCTACATTCATCTCTATGAAGATGATGCTCTTTCATAGACAGTAGTTCCTTTTGTGGCCCAAGCGGTACCGTATGTCTACAGTTCAATCCTAAATTGATTTAAACTCTAAATGCTGCCTTTAGAAGTAAACATCACTACTTTGAGTAGGACACATATTGAAACAGTATCTTCTCATTAAAAAAAAATCTGTGCTTGGCTGGATGACAAACTGTGCTTTAAATAAAACATATAAGTGAAGTTCATTTTGGCAAATCTCTGGCTTCACATATATGTGAAACTATAAATCAGTATGGCAGTGAACCAGGTTCTAAGATGAAAACTGTCTCTTAAAGCCAAAATTGGGGGGGGGAATGGCTTTAATTTGTTAAAAGCCAGACAAGTGGAACCATCTGAAATTTGTACAATTAGATACGGTAATTCCTTTTAAATGTAACATTTTCTTGGTCACATCAAGCACAGCGACATTACATTTTTATTGTCTTTTGTTATGTTTGCTTTTGTCATTTTTAATTAGAGTACTGCTTTATTATGTCGTTTTTAATTGTTTTAAATATATTTATGTATGTTTTCTTTGTTTATTTGTTATCAAGGCGCTCTTGTAAAACAGTGGTAATGATTATGACCGTTCAACATTAACAAACTTGCCTGTTTCTCTTTTTGCTTTGATTCCAGATCAATCTAGTTGAAAATCTGTATCAATAATATTTTTATTTAAAATTGGATGGAAGCACAAAGGTCATCACTTTACCGAGGCAGGCCTCTCGAAAGTTGATTCCCTGACTAAGAACCAAGGCTGTGATGAATAATTTAATGAATCTGAATTATGATAATGATTCTGATGTCTTCTCTCACCCTGCAAAGATGGCTTTGCCGATTTCAAAGCGCTCTTTAATGTCAGCTTGGGTCATGACAAGGCGGATGATTTGCAATGGATTCCACTGAAGCTCGTCTTTGCTGCCTTTATTGTGAAGCTAATGCAGGCTAAGATTAAACGTGCACCCAAAAAAAAATCCCACACATGCAGCAGAGCTGTCCTACCTCCCAGTCTTTGTATTCATTCAGCCAAGACTGCCGCTTCCTTTTGCCCAGTGACATTTAGCTTTCTTTTGAGTTTAGTTCTGCTTGTTAGGCCTGCAGAGCTCAGGGATCATAGTTTTATTGCTTTGTTAGAATGAAATCTTGCATCCCGCTTTGAAGCAGCTCGGAATCTGTGCAGGCGCCTCTTCTAGATACCCAGCTATTAGAGCACTGCGTGTGTGTGAGCACTGCGTGTGTGTGCGTAAGGCGTTGTGTAGGCTGAATTGTCATCTTCTTGGGTGAGTGCGTAAATAGTCTGCTTGTTCTATCCACAGCCTTGGCCTTCAGTGTCCAACTTGGCTAAGGACTTCATTCTGCGCCTGCTAGTGTTGGACCCAGCCACCCGCCTCACTGCCGAACAAGCCGCCCGCCACCCCTGGGTGGTCACCATGGCAGCCAGCTCCTCCGTGACCAACCTCCATAGATCTATTTCGCAGAATCTCAGGCAGCGGGCATCACGCAGCTCCTCACGGTGCCCCAGTAGCACCACCACAAGCTCCACCGATGCCAGCAGCCTGGGAAGGCTAATGCCACCAGAGACAAAGCTGAAGCAGCAGCAGCAGGGAAGAGCAGCTGGACTGATTCAGCCTCAGAGAGCCATACAACCTCGAGCCAGAGGGCACAAGGAGCATCAGCATCATCCAACTAAAGCATTAGATTCACGAGAAGGCTAATGAAAGGATAAAACCAGCTGCCCCAGCTCTGCTCACGAACCACAGGGAGCCTAAGTGCCTGGGACAGGTGTTGTGACAAGAAAGTTTTCTGGATTGAAGTCAGGTTTTTCTACCAGAGTAATAACCCAGGTTCCCCTAAAGGCTCATTTCCATCTTCCATTAGTTTCTTGTGGGTGAATATCCTTTAATTCTGAGGTTCTGGCCAATACAGAGACAGAGCTGTCCACCTCCACAAAATCTCCGGCCCCTGGTTATTCACACAGCTCAGACTAATGGATTCAAGGTCTCATTTAGATCATTATGAGTCACGACATCACCTGCCTGTGAAGAGGTTCATTCTCAAAACCTAAAAATTTATCATTTGAGCAATGGGAGATAATCATAGCCAGGATGATAAAATATTGCTGTTTCCTCTTTGATCTCTCTTTTTTTAATTATTTAAACTCCCCTATCACCACACAGCATATTTTGAGGAAAAAGAAGGAAGTATGACAGTGCTCTTGTCTTTCCCTTTGTTTCCATTCCTCCTACATAGGAGCACCCACAGTCCTGTGGAAACACTGAAAGCACAACCCATATATATATACAGTGGCAGGCCTCTATCATGTTAAAATGAAGCCCTGGTATATAAAGTGCTGCATCTTCTTCTGCAAACTTTGTGTGAGCCGTAAACAACGGCAAAGAGCCTTTTTAAGAATACGTGTTATTTTCCAGTGAGAAGTTTTAAATTGAAATGCAAATATGTTACAGGAGGGGAAAAGCGTGGAAAAGCCTGGATTAAAATGCAAGTGTGATGCCAAATATAATTGCCATGGAAATCCAGTCGTATTTATCAGACATCACACATTATTTCTGGTGGATTTTCCTTTTGTTGTTAAATCTTTTAAAGCTAATACTTGGACTGTCTATGGATTCTAATTGTTTCTGACCATTGTACGCTTTGTAAGTGTAAGAGAACACAACAAAAAGACAGCACAAATCTAATTTTTTTCAAACCACTGGTGCACATATACAAATTAGCCACAACACTGAAACCGCTGAAGCAAAACACATTGATCATTTCAGTGTTATATCCTTTGATTTGACACGTACACCCTGCCTAAACAATGGCAAGCATTGGGCTCCCTGGCACACCCCAGCGGCAGTGGTCTCTTGTAACAAAATAATGCACTTCCTCACCTTGTTCATATTCTTCACATAGTCAAAAATGTCAGCTTTCTTAAACATCTTTAACAAAATGCTAACTAACAACACGTTCCATGCTACGCTCTCGATCCCTTCTCGTGGACTTCAGTTATCAAATACTACAAACTGTTTAGTATCAGCTTGAGCTATTGTTGACCAAACACCAGTCGGGAAAAATTAACTCCAAGGTCAGATCATTTTTTCTCTTGATAATGAAACTTTAGAGATGGCCGTGGGATGCAGCTGAAATCTTTTGAAATTGCTAATAAATGGACCTTAAGGTTGCCACTGACATACAAGTTCAACTTGGAAATACACTCAGCTCCATTCTCACAGATACAGCGAAGAAGATGCTTTACCAAGCCGTAAAAATGTACACTATGATGTAATTTGGACGAGGTTTGTGTATTATTTCTTCAGCAGGGAGCACAGACACTTAACACTCGCCTCTCAAAGGCTGCCCATACTCAGTGACCCGAGATCAATGTTCCTTTGGGCAGAAGAGAAGAGCTGCCGGTTGATATTTGGAAGTAAAGAAAAAAAAAACCCACAGAGAACAGCATACAAGTAGGATGGGAGTGGGCAAAGAAAATCTCCTTAAAAGACCTGAGCCAGCACTGCGTGGTCTTCTCTCTCTGTCCTTTGATGCCTTTTCTATATTTTGCTTTAAAATGAGTCAGTAACTTTTTGCTCTTAGAACCGTAGCGCTTCATATATTTTGAGAAAACTTCATTTTCTTTGCTTTTTTCTTTTCTTTTCCTGAACTGTTTGCAAAGTTTGACTGCACGCTTGAGATTGAGCTAATTTGTTATGGATTTCTGTTTTAAACTCTGCAAATAAAATTCCATTCACGGGCTGATAAAGAAATTTGAATTGAATTAAACCAAATCGAAGTCAGCAATAGTGGAAAGTGGTCTTTTTGTTTAATCCTTTATCTTTAAGACGGGAAAGCAAACTGTCGCGTCTTTATGTTGGCCAGCTCATTTTTGCACACTGACTAATTCCATTGTTTTTGCTGTTATAGTAGGTTTAGAGTGGGCAGTGAAAGCCGCTTGATCTCGAGGAAATTTCTATACATATTTACTGCTGTCTTTAATGGAGCTCTGCAGAAAATCCTCCTATTATTTAAGCTTGTGATGCTATACGATCAGTCAGCTATTGCTGCGCGAGATAAAACCGTACTATTATTCATTATTCCCTTCAGCTGCATACAAATAAAGCTGTCGTTATCGTTCACATAGATTAATATTTGTTGACTTCTCCACCTTGTAAATTCAACGCATTGGATTTGAGGTTTAAAATATCTGCTCTTGCAAGTGAAGGAAAGTCCTGAGCTTCTGTATTTTGAGCGAGAACTGTAGCCTCAAAACTCATTTAGCTTGTGTGCTGCTGGGTCAATATCTTTTTGGGCTTGCGCATGCTGTGGTCAGCAAGGCCAAACAATCGAGAAAGCAGAGCACTGCAAAGATTGTAAGAGATAGCGTGTGCTCTCTAACACCGGCCCAGTGCTATATGAGGACAAGTATGACAAGTAAGTGTCTTTTTCTTTTCTTCAGCTTTTCTCAGCAGAAAGCTGGGGAATTATTCTCTTTATCTTTGGCCTTACTTGAAGAGATCATTTGCTGCTCAGGACCCTGAAACATAAGCCAGTTGATCCACTTGTGGCTGCTACAGGAAAGAGGATAACAGAGGGAGGGAGAGGTGGCGAAGTCCCACAGCTCATGTTTTGCACAGGATGTGTATAAAGAAACCATCTGGTCCCTCCCCCCAGAGGGAGGGCACCCCAACTCTCCTTCACTTTTGTCTACACATGGTAGAATCAGTCAAGGTAAGTGCCTTTTATTTCTATTGTATAACCCAAACACCCACAGGTCAAATTCATAGTCTTTTGTAAGCTGCTCAGTGCAGAGATTATTTTCCTTAAACAGCAATTACAACTCCACTCTGCCTTAATGATTTGAGAGGAAAGAATGGTCAACATTTTAGCCAGTAAATTACTTTTTTTTTTTTTTCCTCCAGATGAGCATCCTATTTGCTGTTGTCCTGTTATTGTACTGCAGATGCAAAGCCACAGGAACACAAGGTGGGTCAATACTTTTCTCATTGAGGATGCAATGAAAGTAAACTGTCTCATTATTCTCGCCGCTCACAAATTCTCATTTAGATTGTAGCCTGGATCCCACCAGTTGTTTGCCAGTCAAAATTTGCTCTTGTCATCTGCTCCAGGCTGAGCTGCTCTATCTTTTATATGCAGCGCAGTTTCAGACGCGATGGGACAGCAGGTGGATGTGCGTTCACTTCTGTGGGGCAATTTTTTTATTTATTTTTTTTTAGCAGAGTGTCACATTGGTAAAAGCAAATGGGTTTGAATCAAATTTTTTAGTAAATACACTTGTGTTAGTTGCCTTCACAGAATGATATCTAGGCTATCTTTTGTCTGTGTAATCACTACATATTTTCAGGCAGTTGTGAGAGGATAGACTTCCCTCTCACGTGTCTGCTAAATATGAAGCTGCAGCAAACAGCCAGGTACAATAGCTCACTATGAATGAGAAAACCCATCGGCTAGAGGGCCGATTTAGCCTTTGGGGGCAATAGTATTTTTTTCTTTGGCTCATAGGATGGCCGTAGCCACCAGTATGCCCACCGTGTAAAGTCCAAGTGTGTCCAAATAGGTGTGGCTCTTAATAAGAAAGCGACCATGAAGCATACCTTCCTTTATTTATTTTCTTTTTATTCTAAACATGATTTAATGTAATAGAGACCTTACACTCAATGGAAAAATACTCAGAGGTCATTCTTCTTTTCCTTTGCGCAATCAAATGTATTGCCCCCTGCTGGCCATTGCCAAAAATGCAGGTTTATGGCACTTTTTCTGACCCTAGAGCTTCAGTCTTTTTTTTACCTTATATACTTAGAGATATAAGCAGGGTATCTAGTTATAATAACAGATGTGTGCCTCAAAACTTTCTGTTCTGTTCACCAGCCATTGTTTCCATCTATCTATCCATTTTCTTCTGCATATTCAATTAAGTGTAGTTTGATTTTTTTTTTTTTTATTTCATTCTGACCTTTTTTTCTGGGTTTTTGTTTGTTTGTTTTCTTCAGTTCTAGTTTCCAGGGTGGATATTTTTTTCAGTTTAGTTTTTATTGTTTGAAAAGGATTTATTATTAATTTAGTTTTTATTAGTGTCAGTGTTAGTTTGGAGATTTTTAATTACTATTACATTGTGGGAATATGTCAGTGGCAAAACTGAGAAAAATCAGTACAGTCAACAACCTGCATCCACGCAACAAAATGTTCTCAAGTGTGACTGATCAATAGAAAGTGCTACAAAACATCTGTTTGCTGCAGTTATCTGCATATTCATAAGCAGATAAGATTAATAAGGATTCAGTTAGCTTAAAGAGTTAAGATAGCTCTATAGTTTTTCAAAAAAATATACTGTTTATGGACTACGACTTAGGAGGTATTGATGCATACCATTGTTTATTGTGACTAAACTGACGACAAACAGCCAACAGTGTGATTCTGATCATATACTGGCTTGAAATGTAATTCACAAAGCCCGTATTTTTAACATGGGAGGTCAAGTTCAAACTATACATGGTTTTTAAGTTGTGAGAAAAGTGTTGCTAGGTGGCTGACAAGGAAAAATGTACATTGACGATTTGTGGTTTTGTGCTATGAGAAATAAAGAGAGGAAAACTCTGATCTGATCTTCACTTGACTTCCGAAGAATATCCAGTACAGACCATAAAAAGCAAAGTTTGCCTTTCTTCTGCGTATGGAGCATTCACATGATGGAATATTGGAGGTTCTTGCTGGTTTCTGTTCTCTTGCAGACCATTCACATCACGAATGTGAAAGTCAAGGGGTCAGGAGCTGTGGAGAGTGTCTGGCAGCAGGGCCACATTGTGCCTGGTGTACTGAGGAGGTGAATGGCCTCGGAAACACTCTGTGACTTCTTTTTTTGACGGGTTTGCTGTTAACTGAACACCGAGTATATTTTTGCTCCACAAAAAGTTTTTCAGTACTCCGGATCTTTTCCTTTAACAGAGAGATGCTGAGTGGATATAGAAATGTATTAAGTCTCCAATTTATTTGAGTGGAAACCTTGAAAATTTAGCAGTAGATGGGTGAAGTCCTAGTTTGTATTTTCTGTTAATATTGAAGGTTATTACTGACCTATCCAAATAAAATTAAGTAATTACATAATTTAATTACTTAAATTACAGTACTGTGCAAGTCAGACCTTATATCTTTATATGTTGCTTGAGAAATAGGTGTAGAATATAGAAGGCAATATAATAAGTTTGAAAGTCAATGTTTAAAAATGGCTTCATGAGGGCCACCCTTTTTCCTATTTCTGAAGAACATAACTTTCATATAATCTTCATTTGCTATAGCTAGCAGATGCAGCTATGGCTTTTTTTAGGCCTGCCACTTCTTCTGTACTCTATTTGTCCAGTTCTTCAGTTTCCTAAAAAAAAATTTTATTGGCAGACTACACACAATGGCAAAATATCGCACCTTTTCAGAATCCCCTTGTTGGTTCAAAAGTACTATTTTATGTCTATTTAAATGGTCAGATACAAGGACTGAACTGGAAATTAATTAAAAAGGAGCCACTGCCCAAAGCAAAACTTTGGAAGACCTTCAGAAAGCTTGAAAAATTACAGCTCAAGACACCTTTTAAAAAAAAATGCATGAACGTCTGGCTCCATGGAAGCAAAAATATAAACTATTGATGGTGGTTCAAAACTTTTGCACAATACTGTATATTTAGTACATATGTGTTGTCATGTGCACGTTGTGTTGTTTTGTGTTGTGCTAAACACTCAAGTATGTGTTAGTGCATGTGTTTTATAACAACAGAAAAACCCCGAAAGCCAATTTTGAATATGAAACATAATATTCAACATTTTAATGATGCTGTCGAAAGATGAAGGGCTTTGTTTTGTGAGCTAAAAGAAACACACAGACACACAAAGACACATTCACATCCTTTCTGTACTGCTTACATTAACTCCAGCACTGACTTTGCCCTTTTTACAGTCGGTGTTGATGTAAGGCGTTGAACTTAACTTAAACCCGTATAAAGAATTTTCTAGAAGTGGGTCAGCACATATGGGAGCACTGCGACACAGCCGGAGTCCTGCTAAACCGGGGCTGTCCTTTTGATCACCTGGAGGACCCTAGAGGTTCCACTGTCCTTCTGAAAAACCGGAAGATCACCTTTCATCCTAAAGAACAAAGACATAAAGGCTGGCACTGAGAAGTGACCCAGCTCCAGCCTCAGACTGTCCTGCTCTACCTCAGACCAGGTGGGTATTATTACCAGTATAATTAATGCATATTTTAATGACATTTGTAATGTCACTAATTAGCTTTGGCAAACTGCACATAAAAGATGAATGTAGCCAATGTCATTAGTTTGTGAAATGCAATTTTTAAGCCCCTTAGCCTTCATTGTCATAACATCAATGGAAGCAAAAGACACCACATGTATTGTATCATGGTGACTATGCAAGGTCAAGTGAATAAGGCCCCGGTCACACAGCCCTAAACACCAGTCTGCAGCCATATTGCCACCACTGGTTGCTAGGAATGGCATTACAGTGGCGTGGTGATTAGCATTGTTCCACCACCTGGCCCTGGGTTCTCTCCAGGTACTCCGGCTTCCTCCCACAGTCCAAAGACATTTGATTAGTTCAAAGACATTCGGTTAGGTTAACTGGTAATTCTAAATTGACCATCGGTGAAACATAGAGTGTCGTTATGTGTTAGTCATGCCTCTCGCCCTCTTGCCCTATAGTAGCTGGGGTGGGCTCCAGCCCAGTAGCAGGGAGGATAAGCAGAAGAGAATGGATGGATATTTGCTAGATGAAAAAACTCTTTGCAATTGCTTGAGTGACTAGCAGATTGCTTACTTGTCTACAAATACGTTCTCTAAGCAGTACTTAAACTCTAATGAGTGAGATGTAAAATGCAGTGCCTCTAAAATTGCACCTGGTGCCATGTTTTGGCTTCAGCACTGAGGCTTAAGTTGTATTTTGAAAGTGAGCTCTCTCCATTTCTAGTTTGCATCACTCCTCAAGTTTTTAATATCAATCAGAAAGCAGTTAACGAGTGTTTGAAGACAAGTCAAGGTCTTCCATGCAAACTACAGATGACTTTGGCAATCTGCTAGTGAACACAGCAGTCTGGAGATTTTTGGTGCAGCTCTCTCTTTGTGACTGATTTCACCTAAGGGCAGTTGGCCAGTTCAAGACAAGTGGTTGTATCACGCCCAATATACAATAGATGTCACGGGTTGGTTTAAGGACTCAGGCGCAGGACGATGGAATATCCTCACGTGCACTTTATTTACAAACACCAGTGAAAGATATATACAGTGATTGGGGAATCCACATCCAGGGAAGTATAGGGAAGGCTCTCTCTCATCCGCGATCACGCTCGTGGGTCCAACACGCACACACTCACTCGCTCGGCAGGGCAGGCACAGGTCCAGGGTCGGGGAAGGACTGCGGCAGAGGAAACGGAGTTACTCACAAGTCACGAATCACATAATCACAGATCACAAGTTGCTAAGTTCACGAGCTGGGGAGAAACACTAACTAGGTAGTTCAATCATCCAGCGACGAGAGGATCTGGGCTTCTGCCTCAAATAGTGCTCCACAGTGATGAGCCTTGATTGCCAGCAGGTGTGTGGGCCAAGGGCGGGAGCCCACAGTGAGCTCCGCCCAGGCAATCAGGGAGAGAGAGCAAGCAAAACACAAAGTGAAACATGTAGCCTTGTGGGACCAGGCCGAATGGGCACGGGGACCATGACAGAGCTAAACATTGA
>VUQR01031307.1:84322-102173 GCA_015108515.1 Hemichromis elongatus | reverse complement strand
GCATGGTCAGTAAAAATATTCAGGTAGGTTGTAGTGTTGTTGGTATTACGGAGGCCCAAAATATGCCAACAAAATATAACCTTGTCAGATCTTGGGCTCTGTGGTGTTAATGTAAGGTTTTGTGTTATATTACTTTGTTATTATTCTGTCCCCCCCCCCCAGGATCAACATTTCATCCAAGAGGCGACAATGCTAAAAACAGCTTTTATAATCTCCACATGCAGTCTGAAACCAGGCACTCTGATTCTTACTTTATTAGACCCACGCTGATGTAATGTTTAGAAAAACAAAGAGTAAATCCATATATTTATCTTCATCTTTATTCTGATCGTTTATATCACAAGAAATTAAATGACAAAGTTAACAAGTGTAGGTTGATGCTACAGCTTATATAACATCTGCTCCTGATACAAGACAAAAAAAAATTTAATCTTTAACCTCTGATTTACATACAGAACCAAGACAAACCAGGAAAAAGAAAAAAAGGAGCATTTTTGCACTAAGCATTTATCACAGTAGCGAATAATTATGGTAGTTCTAAGCAATTTTTTTAAACAGTTTGAATGTGCTGCAAATTTTCAATTTAGTCTGTACAGTTCCAAAGGTCACCCCTGGAAACAGAAACTCAATGACTCTTCTCATTGGTGCTAACCTTGGGTTTGTCAAAATAATATAATTTCCTATTCATTTGTATTTATTATCCCTTTTTTAAAACAGCTTCTGGATGCCAAGTGGCATTCGACCATCATATGCTTGTACATAATGTGAATCATGTTATAATCTTGTAAATCTTTATATTTCCGTGAAGTTAATGAAATGATACTGAGAATAGCTTCCCATTAAGTTTGATAATTTGCTTTTTCTTTTTTTTTTATATCCAGTAAAGCTTGAGTAAGACTAGTTGTGTCTTAAGATTGGGAGGGGCCTTAAGGGAGAGCTGAAAATAAAACCTAGTTTCATCAGCACCTCGGTGCAACTATTACATCAATCCCCTAATGCCACAATTTAATGGAAACACAAGGGGCCACCCTGAAGTGCTTTCTAATCCTGGATGTGCAGCGAGACTGTTATGAAATGACGGGGTCTCGGGTGAAATGCGCAGCTTTGGCTGGCCATTTTTATTTTTATTTTTTTCCCCTCGTGCAATCCACCGTGATTCGTGCTGGTTTTAGCTACCGTAATCGCCTCAATTAACCACAAAGGAAATGAGACAATGCTCTGTTTATTGTGGATTTAGAAATTTCAGGATTTGATGCCATCAGCACAATTTACAGTGAGGGTTTAGTACAGTACAGTATCGGTTGCTTTACAGTGTGCTGTATACAACATCAGCAGCCAGATCAGTGAAATCTTTGGAAGATGCACAAAGAGTGATTGAAATGAAGAAGGAAAGATACAAAACTAAACAAAACAGTAACTTTTTTCTTAGACAGACTTGTGCACAAAAAAATAATCTACCTCCAAACATAATGAAAGTGTGCAAGTCAAATGTAAATATTGATTTTTTTATTACATAACAAGAGCTCCGTGTGATAAGGGATGGCTTTTAATTGTGTCATAAAAAGCACAGTCTGATTACCACTTGCTTCAGTACATTCGACTTATATATTTATATATATAGATATTTTTGAACCAACACACCACTGTGACAGCAGACATCGCCATACTCTGAATTTACATAATCTGAAATCTCACAGGATTAGGATCAATACAGACAAAAAAAAAAATAAGTTAGGCTGGTAAGAAAGACAAAGCAATAAGCATAATAAGAAAAAAAAGGTGTACAAGCTCGCTTACACACACACACACGCATGCGCATAAGACAAAACGTCTTTCTTTAGATCACAGCTGATTTAATACAGTTATACCCGTGCAGGCGTTCCCTGATCACTGCTACCATAGAACTGTTACAAGTGAAGACAATAGATATTTTATGATGAACACAGTTCACACATGGGAAAAATGGCACATATGCAAGGCTTCTTCTAACACATGTTAGCAAGACACTGAAGCGTTTGAAATCTGTGGGATTAGAAATGTAAATTCATAAAGAGACAACACAAGCAGACGGTGATAAAAAATAGATATTCCTATATATATATATATATATTTTTTTTTAATTTATTTTAGAATTTCAATTATGCCCCCCTCCCTCAAAATTCCTCCAGCCCTCTCCCGCCAAGTGTGGAATCAAAAATAGTTCATTGTTCTTCGGTAAATCGTACATTCATAAGCGATAAATTGGCGTCTCAGGCACTGTAATAAACCCTGTAGTAAAGCGTTTTATTTCTCCAAAGGGAGTAGGAGTTGTCAAACTTCAGGAGATAAGTGCCTTCACCTGGAAATTCGTGGCTCCCCCCCTGCACGGACACGTGGCTGTCCTGGCGGTACACGGGGAGGATTTCAGCCAAGTTGGAGTTGGTGTGAGTTTTGGAGCCCTTCTCGACGTCCCCGTTGCCGACGGGCCCTGCGGAAATCACATGATCCACAAAGTCAACACATCGAATCGTAACCCCAGTGGGGAGGGGGGGGGGCATATAAAAGTACAACTGTGATCACAAAGACGGGCGTTGGCGCCTGACCTTCGAGCTCCTCCTCTTCGTCCTCGTCATCGCTCGACTCGCTGATGTGCACCGTGATGGACCGGCTTGTCACAGGAGTCCAGTCGAAATAGATGCCGAAGCCGATGTCGTAGCCATCTGTGGCAAACTCCCAGCACACTTTATTGGCTTCGGGCACGGTGGGCACGTGGACCGTCATGATGTCGCCTCTGTACACGGTCACCACGCTGTCCTTCTCTGTTCGGAGCTTCGACTTTAACTCCTTCACAGCAGCAGATGTCCAAGTTGTCGGGGGGTTCAGGGGCGGCATCTGGGCTGCCATCAGAAAGGACACGCGGCAATGACTTTAACAAGATGTGACAGCAACTGCGACATTTTACCCAGCTCATTTTAAGACGGCAAAATCTCAAGTAAATACTGCGCACACACACTGCAATTAGCAGCACCTTTATGAACCTGCAGAGTCGAAATCACTGCTAAACTAAGCCGCTGTCATGATAGCACACTGCAGGTCCTCACCTTTCATCTCGGCGGAGAGCTGACAGCTCCCTGCACTGCTGTTCTCCTCGCCTCCTTCCCCCAGGGCCAGCTCAGCAGGGGCCTCTTCATTACCCTCAATATGCACACACATCAGGGTTATTATTGTAAAGACATTGCCTTACATTGTTTGACTACGCCTCCATGTTTACTGCAACTTGTTTACAGCTCACCTAAGCACATAGTATTACCTACCTCAGGAAGACGTCCTGAATCCTCCTTGGTGTCATCCATACTGTCTTTGGACTGAGTAAAGCTCTCTGAAAGGTTTGTATTCTGCAGCCTGAAGTAAAGAAAGAATAGAAATATTAATCATAGATAACATTTAGACCACCCATCTACACAGCAGATGCATTAAAAGCTACTTTCTGCAGCAACAGGTTACCTGTCCGGTGGCGTGTTGTCGCACTGTTTGGCTGTTACTCCGGGGAAAGACGAGAAAGACAATGATGAAAGCCGTGACTGGAGCTGTGATGTAGCCTCTAATCTCTCCATGGCTGTCCTGAGAAGGC
The DNA here is from genome assembly GCA_015108515.1 of Hemichromis elongatus. Taxonomy (NCBI): domain Eukaryota; kingdom Metazoa; phylum Chordata; class Actinopteri; order Cichliformes; family Cichlidae; genus Hemichromis; species Hemichromis elongatus. Next base: position 98,563 of record VUQR01031307.1, on the reverse strand, counting down.
AAACACCTCAGTCTGCGTGGCTGCAAAAAGATGAAACCCCGCCCCTTCCAACCACAGGGGAGGGAGACGGATGAAGCTAGCCTCCTAACGCAGGCTGTTTAAACTAAACAAGCTGCCGTTTCACATAATAAACCATGTCAACCGCAGTATTGCCTTCTGATTTAACAGTTAAAACAGTAGAGACCAGCTGTGTTTACATGTGCGTGGAACTCTAGCTTTAATAACCAGGCTAGCTGTTAGCTTATAGCTCACGCTAGCTAACCAGCGAGCAATTTAAAGGGCAGCCGAAGCTGCGGACACCCAGAAACTTTTCTCACCACAACGTAGCGCCGAAAATATGATGTGGTTCTAATTTAATCAAACTCAGGGCATGAGGAAAACCGCCGCCATATCCCCGCAGTCATGTGACGGACCTCTCCACAGGGCTGCCGCTGCTGCTTCTGCTGCTCAACAGGAAAAAAAAAACAGACCCGGATTTTTTGACACTTCCGTCTTTTTTCGGAAAATCAGCGACTCTGCATCCTTAACAGGATGCTACTGCAACTCCTCTGAGGACATACACCGCTGTTTAATGTTTAAACCAGTCTAAAAGTATATGTGCCAAAGCCAAATCATAAACATAAATTATTTGACAAAACCTACCAACTTTTTTCTTTTCAGTTTTATTTTTTTTTCTTTTTTTTTTCTCGTGATACAGTACTCTGTAACGGTCTTGAGACGCCCCCTTTTTTTTCTTATTTTGCTAGGAAAATTTAGGAAAGAAATAGGAAATTTATTGAAACGTGTGCATGCATGGGAAGACAACATGTAAGACAAAAGCAGAGTTTGTACAACTACAACTATCTTAGGCACGCTTTCTTGTTATTTCTTTAAGTAGTCTTCAGAGCTGTTCTATGGATGTTGGTTGTGTTTTTGTTTCATTCCCAGTCGAGATGATCCCACACCGTTTCAATATCGTTGAGGTCAAGGATCTGGGGTGGCCGATCCACGACTGACAGTGTTCCCCTGTGTGTGGTATGCTCTTAGTGCATTCCCAGTGTGTGCAACAGGCTGCCAACACCAAAGTGGCTACTGACACTATTTAAAATAGGTTCTTTCCTAAGTCGCCTGTGCTGTATAGAGACAACACTTGTTCATCCATGAGTTCATTTTCTAATGCTTGAATGTTTCATAGGTCAGTGTTGAGTGGCTTAATAGAGGAAAATAAAAAATATATATATATTAAGCTTGAGACTTTTGCACACCACTGTAACTGTACTGCATAAAAGTATTTGAAGTAAACCTTTATCTACGTTTCACAAATTTTAGTGCGTCCTTCATGTTCAAGTTTTGCATTGGAAGAAGACTGACCAGCCTCAATATTTAAGTAGGGTCATAAAAAGAAGCAAAACAGATTTTTATTTCATTTTTGGTATTTTTTAATTATGCTTTCCAAATGTCACACAAGTGTTTTTAACCAACTATAGCTTTAGTGAGTCTTTAATACGGAGCAGGAATAAAAGAAACTGCTTGAGTAACACAATAGTTTTACGCTGATCAGCAACAACAATAAATCCACCCACCTAACACTCTGAATGTACTCTTTGCAGGTTTGGGTCTCCGTCTATTAAGCTACTTATTCCCCATCAATATGAGCAGCTTTTGAATATGTTAAGGGTGCCATGGCACTTCTGTGTGGTTTCCCAGCAGATATTTGCATCACAGAGACTGATTTCACCTATTAGTGATTTTAATGCTGTGGCTGATTCGTGTGTCTCTTTGCTGGTGACTCCATCTGGGATTTATAAGCGGCAGAGGGGCGCTGTTGCACAGATTTACTGCTTGATAGAAAGCGCAGCAGTGGGGTCTCCCTGATCTGGGCATCTGCAAGTGAAATCCAGGGAAAAGGCCTTTTTGGAATAAAGATGAAATATATAACCATTATTTAAATTAGTTATATGAAAAATTGAAAAAAAAAAACCCAAAAACCTCACTGATCTACTCACTCATCTGAGAGAAGAGAAGCTGCATAAGATGAATTGATGAAACTCTGTGCATTTAATTGCATAGTGTCTTCAGATTTCTCTTTAAATATTGATTTAATTAAGAGGAGAGCCTCACTGGATCCCAGACTGGCAGAGGTGCAGATATTTAACAGGCTATACGGCACTGAACACACCCAGTTCTGATCCAGCGAAATGCCACCTACATGTGGATTAAAAAAGTACAAACTAAGAACAGAACTTGTAAAGAACTTGTTTAACTGAAGCACATATAAAACACTTTCTTACATATGAAGCAAAATAAAAGGATGTTGAAGTTACATACCTTTCATTGTGAGAGGACACGATGCTTCTATCAGCAAAGGATCTCATAAAGCTGAGGCCATGGGACTGCAGGACAGCCAAACATCCGCAGTGTCACAAGAGACAAACTACGTTGTCCTACATGTGTAAAAGTGTGGCTGTACCTGGTGACGGGAATGGCAGAGGTGAAACTGTACACAAGGCAGTGCTTTGCCAGATGAGAGCGGAGATCAACGCAGACTTTTGGGATTTGAGACGGCAGACACCAAAGGAAAAAAACATCCGCCCATGCTGCCAGTCTGCGATTGTCAAAGAAACATTCAACTTCTGTATGGACAAATTCCACTGAAACACAGAACATAGAAAGATCTTAGCAAACACTTTTTTTTTTTTTATCAGTACACACGGAAGTTTGGTCCAAGTGCAATTTAGTTAAACCAACACATGCTTAATGATTAACCTAAAAATACCATAGAGTCAAAATGAGCAACTTTAAACTATTCATTGTCTCAAATGAGCATGACTGAAAAAAACAAAGCAACAACAACATAGCTTATATCTGGTTATAAATGCACCTGGGTAGCTTAAAAAGTGAAGAGTGAAGTGAGTCATTAAGGAAGTGTATGAAAGCCCCTCAGATTACTCACTATCTGAAACAAGGAGTTTTAGCTTCTCATCTCTTAAGTTGGCTTTCTTCTGATTGGCTCCCCCTTGCAAACAGAAGGTTTGACCATATTAGTGGTATCCACTCTGAGTAATATCATGAGGAGCCAACAGTAGAAAACCCAGCATTTATAGCCACATGAAGAGCAATCGTTCACCTCACATGGATTACTTAAACACAAGAGGAGCTCATTATCTGAAGCTTTGACCATGTCTAGTATGAGCATCCACCATTGTAATGCTATACACACATGCACAAGAGAATAAAAAGGAAATAGGTGCAGTTTAAGATTATGTGACTCATGACATTTGAAGCCTCTGTCACAAGAAATTCCCTGCATCACAAACATTATTCTCTGATTTGGGTTTTTTTTTGTGTGTACCTGCTAACTCTGGTCTCCTAGTGGAGATCTTAATATGTGAGGGGTTGAGTTTGGTCTTTTTAAAAAGAGCTAGACACAGTTGCTTTCCCAGCTGACCCATCCCAAGTATGCCCAAGCAGAGGTCATCGTCCTCTCCTGGTGCCAGTGGCTTTCTGGTTTTAGCTGTGTGCCTTTTGACGGCACATCTATAATACAAATGAATGAAGCGGCTTAGATTAAAATATACTCAAATTACTTCAAGACTATACGTGCAGGTAGAGTTCACCTTAGCGAGTCGATGAGTTCACACGCGAAGGCTGCGTGCGCGCACCCGCAAAATGTCAGTCCAGCCGAGCGCGCACGGAGGTAAAGTAAATGCTTTTCGTCGTCAGCGAGCCCGCTCTCAAAACACAGAGCGCCCAGGTCGGCAGCTATGTCCACCGTCACCAACACTTTAAACGGCACACAGTTAAAATATGAAACCCCATAAAAAAAAATAGTCCAAGTCTACTCCCTTAACACTTTTCAATGGCGATTTGGGAACCGATTTCATTTGTCTAGTTCTGTTGCCACGCCAACATTAACTTAGCGAGGTTAGGATTTTAAAATAAAAATCACTTGACAAACATCCGTTTACTTTTCAGAATAAAATATATAAAGCTAACGTTGAAACACGATGCTAACACAACTCTTATAAAAATGTCTAAGTAAATAAACACTAACCAAACACACTCCAGTGTTAATTTCACCATTTTTATTTCGCCTTCATGCTTTTAATACAAATTCATGAGTCACCTGTACATATATTTACAAGAAATAATACTCTTACCACATAACCCCCCCCCCCAAAAAAAATCGAGACTTTGCAACACAGTTGATCACATGAAATATCAATATACAAATATTATAGCTTGATGATAATAATAATGATTTAAAAAACTAAACAAAAGAGATTATCATTACATTAAGACTTAACTTATGGATCTTGAGTAGATTCCCTTTGTCAACAATTCAAAAATGTGAGCATGAGACTGTAAGAATAAAGCAGTTTTAAATTTAAAGAGCAGCTTTTTTAGAACAGCAGCTTTTGTGAAAATTATGCAACACTAAAATTGTGAAACCTTAGAACATGTCTAGATGATCGTCCCATCTCTCACTTCTTACAATGCTTTAACTTAGTTAAATACTCATTACAGAGCTTTACAAAAATGCAACACATTCAGTTTCTACATTTGTTCTCTCATATTTGCATGAAATGCTGCTCATTATGAATATTTACAGTAAATAGCAAGGCCCACATACAGTAAATCTTATAAATTAAGGGTCGTTACACCTATAATATTAGTGATTGCTGACACGAAGTAGGATAAGAGAATCCAACCACACAATCTGTAAACAGCTGTTTGAAACTGAAGCAGATGAAAGGACCTATTCCTTAATTCTTAAGCCTTTTCCTTTTTAAAATTGTACAGTATACCCTACAACATAGCATCATACACAACAACATTATACGTGCTGCTCAAACTCACCCTTCTTCATCCATTTGATTACACACATACAGTTGGACAATGCTGATGACCATGAAGGCACTGTGAGGCATGTGATAAGCAGACACAAGCTAAAAATCACAGTAGCTCAAACTGCCACAAGATGAACACCATTTTATTTACACCGGGGATTGCTGTCCACCTTTTGCTTTCTCCAAAAGCACTTCTATTAAGCTGTAGCTGCTGCGCAGTCATCGTTTCAGTTTCCCATAAGGCAATGACACTTACTCGTCGCCCTGCCTCCATTTCTGCGACTCCTCCTGACGTGCATCAGGGTGAATCTGGTTTCTCATCCCACCCAAGACATTTGAGGTCGCCTCAGTGGCCATAATGAGTGGCTTGACTACTGCAGGTGGCAGCTGGCGCAGAACTCCACCGACTGCCCCTGTCATACCTCGCTGCTCGTGCTCCCGGGTGGCTGTGTCGTAGATGGTTAATGCAGTGTCTGTGATCCCCTGTGGAAACATTGTATAGTCCTTAAAACATATTTTCTTTCACATAACTGAAGGGTTTAATATTTGTTTTTTGTTTTTTTACCTCTTTCACCACAGTGTAGGCTTTGGCTACACCTTCTCTGAGGTCGACAGGCTGATGAGCCAGTCCATAGTGGGAGATCCGTTTTACCTTCTTTGTGTCCCTCTCATCGGGCACTGGAGACACCATGTCATACGCTGTCTCAGCGGCTGCCTAAAAACAAAACAAAACAAAACAAAAAATCAGACAACAAATTAATTTTATAAGTGATTTACAAATGGAAATGCAGGCAAATATTTTATTAGCAGTTTACCTGGATAGTCCGCACCATCCTGTTTGTGAGCTCCAGGGCAGCCATAGCTGTAGAGGTTCCAAAGGAAGCCGTGCCACGCTGAAATCCACGGACTATCCGGCCATCCTTCCTGTACTGCTCAATCGGGAGCCAGACCAAATCCCTGAGTCCATGAACTGAAAACAACATTGATAGAAGAGTAAAGCATCTGAAAGACACAGCTGGACCTCAAAGCAGCTTTCATATTGGTAATGACTTTCACAGCAGTTTCTGTTCCAGATTTAAAAAAAAAAAAAAAAAAAAAAAAAAAAAAAAAAAAAAGTGATTAAGGTTGATTCTGCACTGTCAGCAACAACAAAGAAAATTTTGTCAAACAAGGAAACGCTGACTCAAGGAACTGTTAAGAATTTAGAAAATCATTGGGCCAAGCACCAGGCAACTCCTTTACAAGTCAATTACTGTAAAATGCTTTCATCTATTTAGGAAACCTCTTAATTTGCCTTATTCTTTAATATCATACTGTTGTAACTAAAGATGCACCAAGCTTAAAGGTGCCATGTGCAATACACATCAGTTTATTCTACTGCAAGAGGCTAACATGAGCACTACTTAGCTTACATGTTAATGTTTACAGACCTCAGCAGGTTATGCTTACACACTCCTCTGCTGTGTGAGCTTACACGGCCTGCTCGTAACCATTTATTGTCTAGATAAGAACACTGCAAATCCACACTTGTTCACAGAGCTGTCAGTTATGTTACTTTCCACTTTCCTGTGAGTGGATATAAACAGGCAAAGAAATAAAGTGTGTGATGTTGCTGAGGCATAACTAACATTTAACATTCACTGTACATTGACAAACATTTAATTAAATGGGTTAAATATCTAGTATTTTGTTTCCTGATTAACAAGAGAAGCAAAGTTTAGTCATGTAGCACATCCAAACTGGCCAAGAACAAGGTACAGTGACATAAACAGACCTTTTACTGTATTTGTTAAGAACAGGGCTGATCACCTGAACTGTGCTACACTTACCCAGTTTTACCAGAGTGTGAATAGGTGCCACACCACTCAGCAGTCCTTGAAGCTGGTTTGTCTTTATGTCATTTAACCACTCATTTATTGCATAGGAAAAGAGCTTATCCACACCTAATAATCTGAAATACAGACAAGTATTGCTTTAATATAAAACATACAATATGGATCACTGTGTGTGAAATATGTTTTTGCCAATTTAGGGTCTCATGAGATATATTTTTAGATGTACATACCCCTGCCTGTAGCACAGCTGCCTCAGTTTGAGCTCTGAACAATTCAGCTGTGTCAGCCCGAAAATGATGCCTGCAAATGTTCCCTGGAACGAGGTATTCATAGTAATAATAATTCAAGAAACGCTCGTAACATAATGTGGAGTTAATCAAGTCTCTCTTAGACAGCTACCTGGTCCATAGACACGTGTTTCCCATGGTAGTCCAGGCGAATGGGAACCTCAGAAGTAAATCGAAACTCCCTGTTAAGATGATTGTTAAGAAGATAAGGTGTTACTGATTACACAAAAGAAGTTTGGAACATTTAACGGCCTGGGGAGGTTATTTTTTTACTTAAAACTAACCTAAAAAAGATGGGTTGGTCTGTGAAGGGAGAAGCAGAGGCTTCACTGTCACTTGTTTCTTCCCTGCCCGATGTAGAGAAACCGTTTTGGCTCAATCGTCTCTGTGCAGGCACCGAGATGATTGGGGCTGGATCCTGGCTCCCACCGGCGTGCTTCGAGAAGCTGCAGGAGATCTCCGGGGCAGCCACTTTCTTTGTGGTAACACAGACTGCTGAAACACGCAAAACATTAAAGATGCACGAGATAAAAGTAGGATTCATAATAATTATACAGTTTTGTCTCAATCTTACCTTCTTGAACGGGTGGTGAGAAAAACTCAACTTCAGCAGCAAGACTTGTAAAGAAGTCTCTCAAGAAGAACAGTGCATCCTTCAAATAAAGAAGAAGCTCTCGCGTAAAAGATAAAGATCTGGCAAACAATGAGCATTAACATTATAGAGAAATAATTTGTATCCAACTCTTACCTGATCAATATTAAGGCGAAGAGGCATCAGAGTGACCCGTAAACAGCACTCTGGGGGAGCCTGGCCCGACTCAGGACACATGTGCATCGCCTTGACTGTCAACTTCAGAACAAAAGTGAACACTCAAGGTTACGACAGGACAAAATTTACCGCGACTGCATTGAGAATGCTGCCTTCCTCACCATGTTAGAATGGGCTTTTCGGGGCATTTCCTTGCTAGAGTACAAGTACAGGAACTTGTTCATCTGGGAGGTAGCTAGTCTGTCTCGAATCTCCAAGTCCTGCACAGAGAACACCTGTCGGGACACAGGCTGGTCCACTGCTGGACGAGACACCACTGAGATCTGGGGGTACACTTCATGCTGGAATCTCACCTGGGGAGGCAATAAAAGAAAAGCTACTCACTGAAGAAATCCCAAATGGCATTTTACAATATAATGAACATTTATTCCTGCACAGCATAACTTTACCTTGCTGAGTTGAATCTCCATCAGGACATCAGGGTTCCTTCCCTTTCCACCGCCAACCCGCCCTGAAGCTTTCGCTTGTCTCACTGGAGTTTGAGAGGGAGAGCTATGAGGTGTGGATCTGTGAGACAGAGAGAAAGACCAGAGTTAAGCAAATATGTTTTCCTTTTAACAAATTTAAACAGAATCCAGTTTGTGGCTCACCCCTGGCTTCTAGCAGGAGAAACTATGGAGGTCACACTCCCAAAATCTTTTCCACCATAAAGATGCCAGATGACAGAGATCTCCTTAATGAGGTAGCGAACCTCTGGGATGGGAAAGTTGGCTCCACGGCTGGAATCACTTCCGTCCAGAGGTTGATTGAAGTGATCGTCTTTGATTTCCACTGTTTCCGAGGACAGCTGCTTCACCACTGGCTCCTGATCTCGATCCTTAACACACATTTTTCTTACAGTCAGGCATAAACAGGTTTTGCAAAAACAGTAGATTACCATGTTATGTAGCCTTAACTTGAAGAATGAGTACATCCCAACCTCTCCTCTGGAGCTCGGAGTTTCCAATATACAAAAGTCGTCAGTCTCTTGGGCCAGATTAGGGGCTGGTGTGATGAGAGGAGAAGGAAGCATGGGGTAGGGGGGGCTTGAATCTTGGCAATTCCCACTTTCATCTGGGAACAGGAACAGGTCTGAGCGAGGTGGGTCCTGGTCTTGAATCTGCTCCTCAGGTGTGCCTGCAGTGGTGTGAAATTCATTAAGTAAAGACTCCTCATGGGCGAAACACATTTTAACCTCACTGAGCGAAGTATATACCATTCTGCTGCGGCCCTGGTGCAGGCTGCCCATCAGTCTCTTCCATAGCTTCACTCATGAGATCCTGTAACATCTGCTGTTCAGTCTCAGCGAGGAGCGAAGCCTGAGATGATGGTCGGCTAGGAGCATCCACCTGTCCAAAAATACACTCAGAATAATCATGTGCACGTGGTAAGGTTTGAAAATTATGCTATAACTGAGTGACACTGCTCACCTTGCTTTTTTGTGTAGTGCTGCTGTGCTTGGTCTCTGTTTCAGCTGGGGGCAGCAAGTCTCCATAGCTGGCTACGTACTGTATGAGGTTCATCAGGGCAGCACAGGAGTCCGAACAGGTTCTAATATGGATCACGTCACTGGAGCAGCGCAGCTCAAATCTGGGCTCCGTCTATCACCCAAGAGAGTGAAAATAAGTGTGTGTACAAGTGTTTTATAAAAGAAGAATAAAAATAATTAACACTTACCAATTTTCCATCTACTCCAGGTTTAACTGCTGTTATCCTCAGCTCTAAGGTTCCCATGTCTACCACTTGGACATAGTCTGTGACAAAAAGAAAAAGTCAAAATTGGTCAAAGCCGTATGTAAAGTCACATTCAAACACCGTCTCTGAAGTCAACTTACCACGAGCTAGATTTACAGAGACGGCATTACTTTTGTCTGAGAGGAACAGAGCGGCTTCGTCCAAAATAATCCTGGAAACAACATATTTTACTAAATAATAGAACAATCCATATATATCCACTCATTTTTGTATTTAAGAAGAAAACCAGTTGTTTTTTCACACCTAAGTGTTGATGAGGAGTTGTCTAAAGAGACGCTACTGGAGATGCTGAATGTTTCCACAACCAGCAACGATCTGAGTGGCAAGTACAGGGGTCTGCAAAAAACAAAAAAAAAAATAATAAAAAAATCGAGCATCCCATAAGAATACATTCATAAAACGTAATAAAATCAGGCACCATTTTGTCTTTTATTCAACTTCACCTGTAGTCCAGAGAGCAGCTCCATAGGTGCAAATGTAGTGTGGTGACAGACGTAGGAGGAGCGTAACCCAACACCGGTTCATCAGAAACATTCAGAAAGTCAACAATCTGTTGTAGACAAATCATCAATATGATTATGAATGTCTAATTTTATTGCACATTTCTGCTGTGCTGTGTAAACACATCATATGAAGGTCAAATAAAGCTTATATGACAGCAGCCCTAAGGCAGTTTGTTTTACCTGGTCATACCAGCCCAAGCTGGGAGGGACTACTCTGTGCTGGAGTGTAGCACCTCTCACTCCAACAGCAACCAGAAACTCCTGCATAACAGGAAAAAAAAAAAAGAAGAAGACATCACAGTGAGGACAAAAAAGCCAACAACATCATTTCTTAAATTGGGTGGAATTTTTAAAATTTGCATACAAACACACAGAGCCACTTAAGTGTTATTTCAAGACTTAATATCAATAAATAAACATACAAGACAACATTATTTGTCTTCCACAGTAAGGGTTTAAAAATTTAATAACCACCAATAATGAAACATGGTGCATTCTGAATTTTGACTGTAGAAGTAGAAGTAGATCCAAAACTCATGGTCAACATGAGTGCAGAAGAAAGTCAAGTGTAATGACAATTTTGGCTTAAAAATAACTCAAACATAAGGACTTTATGTACAGAATGTGACACTTGAGTCTCAAGTGGTTTGTTGCAACAAAGCTGTGAAAGAATACAGACACACACACACTCCACTAACTGTTTTGAGTATCGGACCTTGATGTTGCGTTCTGCATTCTGTGATGAGATTTTGACAGCGACAGACACCATGCTGCGAGCCTCCAGACCGATACCCTCCGAAGGCGTTGACAATTTTTCTGAAGATGTTTCTGACTGGTAGATGGTTGGCTCTAGCCAATGGGGATGTGTCCTGCATGGCAACTTGATGTCTGAGACAGAAGTGCCTCCATCTATGAGTCCTGGGTGTATTAACAGATTGAGTCATGAGTGAAAATGCATACAGTCGTGCCATTAATACAGTACAGTTCTAGTTTGTCACCTATACTTTTATGTATATTTAGGTCACATTATCACCACATATCACTCATAACATCATAAGACTAACACAATAGTGATATTAAAGAAACAGGAGGCAGCTTACCTTGGTGATGCATGCAGATGCTGCTGGTATGAAAGCAGATGTAGTGCTGATCTTTAAAGCCTTCATACTGAGTGACGCTAAACAAAACGGCATTTTTCACCTCCAGCCAGAACTCGCCGTGTTTGTTTTTCAGTGTGGTTTTATCCTCCTTCTGTAACAACAACATGAAGTCAACTCCACTGTCCACAAAACAAGCTATTGGAATTAGCAAAAGCATTTGCCACAAATTTAATTTTTTGTGCATGTTTAAAAAAAAACTAACAAAAACATGACATCATCTGGCGTCAAATATATTTGGGCAGCAAACACAAGTAAAATCTTTGTGTGGAAAATACTGAAGGTTACCTTTGCATTAGCATGAAGACACATAAGGCCATGATTGACACTAAGAATGACGGAGAAAAGGCTCTGGGAGTTCTTGCTGTGGGCTTTGGGCTTCTTCTTCTTTCGAGATCTGAAGCCCAGGTCAGCGGCAGGTGAGTAATAGTGCATGTTCTCCTCCTCTGACCCACTGGTCTCCTCTGTAAGGGCAACAAAATACTTGTTTAGGAGGAGGTAAGTTGTAGTTTAAACATGACATCATAAGTGACTGCAAAATTAGGTGAAAACTATTCTGTCGCACCCTCAGGACCAGTGGAGCGGAACTGGCTAAAGCTGTCCTTGGAGTAAGTGTTGATCAATTGACTGGCAACAGAGAGCCCAACTCCATATGGCATGCTCTCTACAGTCTCCACTGGGGATGGAGCAGTGGGCTCCCACAGCAGAAGGTCATTGTTTATCCTAAAATATTTAGAATATGGATAAGAAGTATTAAATGCATAGAGAAAAATATCTAGCTCAAAAAGATTTTCTGTGATATGACATTAGCTGGTAAACTGCATTTCGTTGCTCTGTACCTGTGACATGTGCAATGACAATAAAGTTGAATTCTATTCTATTCTATTCTAAACCTCAGGTCCTGTAATATGCAATGTTAACTGGATGTTAAAGATGTGTGTTGTAGATAAATCAGCTAAATTAAAAATTAGTAAATAAGAGGCATTTAAGTTGCTTTGGGTGAATGCTAAGTGACCGACCTGTTGTGTAGTTTTTCATAAAACGCCTTGCTGGGGAGTGTTAGCTGCACATTAGGGAAACACAGCTCAAGGATGAACCGGGAGTTATTCATCGTCTTTTCCTGGAACACCGTCATCTCACCGACATCACCAGGAATGACCATCTGGAATTACAAGATTATAATAGTGAATGTAAACACAGCCCTGCCACCACCTGTTTTGTCAGCAGGTTAGGTACGCAAAGCAGAGCTAATGTCCACCTTTGCATGAAGATGCACCTGACACACATGTAAATATATTACCAAATATCCTCGCTTCCCAATGCAAATAAATCAACCTGTACATTTGGCACCAGCTTTGGACCAATGCCATTAACCAAATAGCAACAACTTTGAATCGATAAAGAAAATTTGAAAAGTATTTAAAACAATAAAAGGAAACGTGAAGGACTCTGGACATCAAATTAATCTTTCAATTGTATTTTCAGTGTATTAATGCCCACATCACTTACTACCTTTGGATAAGCAACTCTGTGGAAAGTCTGATACGATGTTCCACAATAGGTTTTCCTACTGGTTACAGCTGGTCTGATATACTGTAATTGAGTCTCTTTCCGGCATACGTGTGCATCACAAGCTTTCACTTTCCACATTATATTAAACTGAATCAAATTAGGAATGACCTGCAGATTAGCTGTGTGTCAAACAAATATCTGGAGATATAAATCTTAAAGACAGATGCAAGCTGAGAAAAGTTCAGCTTTCTGCAGAAGTGTCAGAAAACAGCCGTTTAGTGTGAGGTTCCAAACATCCAAGAGATGCGATACTGACCAAAACAAACAAAAACACATTTGAGGGGAGGGAGACTTAAATATTGTCTGGTAGTTCGTTTTCAGGTGGCGGGGCAACAATGCAGATTTGAGACGCTACAGTATGAACACTTACAGTCATGTCATCAATGGGTAATTGAACATTTCTGACCCATAACCTACCTCTTCATTCTCATACATAACCCTACGTGAAGAAAAGGGTGATGGCTCTGGCTTCCCAAAGTCACACACATCTTTCAGTGAATGAGCAGCACCTTCCTCCTCCTCTTCTTCAGGAGAATGGTCCTCAGCCCCCTCATCTTCAGCTGTCGCACGCTCTAGGATGGAGTGGACTGCAGTGGGGTTCATCTTCAGCACAACCCTGCGCAGAAAAATGCAATATTACTGACACTGCTAAAGAGACAGATAAGTATATTGGTTGGTTATGTGATCGTACCTTGGCCAATCAAATTTTACACTTTCAGATGTGGTCATGTCTCCATCCATTGTGTGTGAAACTCTGAGGAACCGGGCAGCTGTTTGATCGGGCTCTTCCTGAAACTTCCCTGTGCAAACGGGTAAAAGGAAAAACAATTAAAGTCTAGGTCCACAGAGAATTAAATTTTCAGAGGAGCGTTTAAAATCTTGACACACCAGTGAGTTCCTTAAAAGTGAGCTCCATTTTGGTTTGGTCAGGTGAATTGCCACCCATGAATTCGGTTTTTACTTCCAGCTCTTCCAGCTCCAAGTACAGTGCTTCTTTCTGTAGGGACTTCTTGAACCAAGGGCCCCTCTCTTGATCTGAACGCAGATCGGGGATGGGGAAGAGCACAGCAATGCCCAGCATTGGCGCACTAATTGTCAGCGACACATGACAGTTGGCAGGAGTATGGCTGTCATCAAGGAAAACCTCTGTAAAAGCCTTATGCTGTGAAATTTATGATGAAAGACAAAGATGTAGATTAGATGAGTTTCATATAGGCAAAGTACAAAGAAACATGAATTTTCTATGTACTGACTCATTGCTTTTTTTTTAGGAGAAAAGAAGTTTGCACCTACACTAAAACCACAAGGTCCTTCTCAAAAAATTAGCATATTGTGATAAAGTTCATTATTTTCTGCAATGTACTGATAAACATTAGAGTTTCTATATATTTCAGATTCATTACACACAACTTAAGTAGTTCAAGCCTTAAATTGTTTTAATATTGATGATTTTGGCATACAGCTCATGAAAACCCAAAATTCCTGTCTCAAAAAA
>VUQR01031307.1:66296-84302 GCA_015108515.1 Hemichromis elongatus | reverse complement strand
TTTTAAAAGCCTCAGGAGTCTTTTGCAGGTGTTTCGAGTTAGGTTAATAGCTCGTTTAGTGAACCTTTTCATGATATGCTAATTTTTTGAGACAGGAATTTTGGGTTTTCATGAGCTGTATGCCAAAATCATCAATATTAAAACAATTTAAGGCTTGAACTACTTAAGTTGTGTGTAATGAATCTGAAATATATAGAAACTCTAATGTTTATCAGTACATTGCAGAAAATAATGAACTTTATCACAATATGCTAATTTTTTGAGAAGGACCTGTATACATAAAAACATAGGTGTTTTTATGTATTTCTGCGATGTTTGCCATTTGACACAGTGGTGAGTTACATGATAAAATTAAGGTGTAAGAACAACTCCCTTGTTAGTGGGCCACACTTACCAAGCTGACATGTTTAGTGTAAGATGTATACATGTGGGAGGCCATTGCCTCTGTGGTTGCTAGTTTCTGAGGCTGCAGTAGTGAGTTAAGGCGGTCTACGATACTGATGTCCAGCTCAGAGCGCACAGGACCTAGTTCCACCAGGATCTCTGCTTTCCTGGGAATGGTGCTAAGACGCACCTGGCCACCCTGAACAGCGAGGCAAAGGGTTAAAAGTCTAGAGGTCAGACACCCATGAGGGAGGAACGGCATTTGAGTGTTAAAGTGTTGTGGTTTCATATTGGACTAACGGATGCAGTTACCTGGGGACCTCTGCGCTCAGCCTGTTTGTAAAGCAGGTGAAGGCAGGTGGTAAGCGGCGCATCAGCACTGGCTTTGGTGTCAAATGTCAACAGCTGAGGTGTGAGAGAAAAACTAAAGTGAAACACTACTGTCAAGCCAGCTGCACCTTTCAAGTGTTCTATATAAAAACATCCAAAGCATTGGCAGTGAGAGATGTCCGAAGCTCAGGCTTTAAGGTCTCACCTCAGTGTATTGAATTCCTCTTTGGGAGCCACCAATAACAGCCTCAGAGGTGAACAGACACTCTAGAAACTCCATCTGGTTCAGGGTAATGTCAGTGCTAAAAGTCCTTAAGTTGGATCCCTGCCAGTGATCATAGTTTAACTTCAGACCCTGGCCTACAAACCTGCAAACAAATGCCCAGGTGATTCAGGCGATTCGATTCATTCACATAAACATTCCTTCAGAATACAGGAATTAATTAAAATTAGAAGTGCACCTGAGGTGGTCATGAGGACAAGCCTGATTAAACACCGTCCGAGACTGAAGGAAGGCAGCTGGGTCAAGCTGTCCTGGGCCCACCATGCTGAAGAAGTGTGCAGCCATTGGGCCAAGAGGACTGGGAGCAGCATGTGGTGGTGGAAGCGGGTCAATGTGGAGGACTGAGACAGCAAAACTGCCCAATGTCAACCTCAGCACTAACTCTGGCCTTGACTCATCACTGTGGGTTTTGGACGAATGGGCTGAAACACAAACAGTGAATAATGTCCAACTATAACCTATACATGAAAACAAAGGGGGAACTAATCTTGGAAATATTTGAACATAAGTTTTTGATTGAACATAACCTGTTTAATCAAAAAACTCATCGCTGTATCTAATAATGAAAGTCATATGTACAAAATAGTCTGAGTTAAAAACTCAGTTTTAGACAACTGCTGAAATTGCTCGTTTGACACACTGGATAAACTGAGGACGGATAAGTGCAAAATATATATTTATGTATCTATTAGTTTACTGTAGTGCTTACAAGTTTGCCTCAACAGTTTCTGAGGCAGGTGCGAATCCCGTGACTGGAGTGGAGTTTCACAAGTCTGTTTCTCTCTTTGCCGTGGCACATCCATATATTCGTCCCACAGAGCCTACAAATGCAGATGAAAATGAAACACTATTATTCATAATATTTATTTGTGTGACTTGTTTTTTCTGCATGAAGATCACAAACTACTGAGTTTTTAGACCATTGAGAGTCCTTAATTTCACCCGATTTAAATCTTATTGAACGTTTCTGTAAGCATGATCACACAAATGAAGCCTTACTGTTGCATTTCCAGAGGGAGACTCTCCTGGTGAGGCAGAGTAGTTACTGGTGAGTGACAAATCCAAATCAACAGTGGGTGGTTCACCCAGAGGAGGCAGGGATGACAAGCTATGAGACATGTCCATGTCAGCCATGGAGAAAAACACGTCGTCTACATTAGATAAAAAACAGAAAAAAAAAAATTTATCAGAAGAGCTTATCAATCACTAAATTCAAAGAAAATGAAGGCATTACAAGATAGTGTTTCAAGTCAACCTCGACTCGACACAGTTCTGGTTGTTTGGCTTTCAAAGAGGTCAGGATCTGCTCCTGGGACGGCAGTATCCTTCTTTAGGCACCGGTTTAGTTCCATATGGAGGCGATACTCATCCTCCTGCTGTATGGGGCGATTTTTCCTATCCTTAGTCCATTCCTGTGCACCTTAAATGAGAGTTCAATATACACTTACTATCACAATTTCTAAATAACCCTATAAGACCCCATCTTATCCCAAAGTTGACCATGATCTCGAAAGAGAGTGGTGCTCACCTCCACCAGAGAAAGCTCCAAATAGGTCCAAAAGCAGGTGAACTTGCCGTGGGGACAGCATAATTATCAGTGTATCGATTTGTCCAACAACATCCAGCTAAAAAGAAAAGTAGGTAAAACTGTCAATATTACCTGAAAAGTCTCACACTGGATAAATAATGTGGAAATTGTTTTCCTCGTAAATCTTTGAGATTCAAAAATAGATAATTTACCTTTGCACCGGGCATTGCTAGGTTATTTTTGAGAGTGAGGGACAACTCAATTTTGCCACAGAGGCTGCCAACCTGCACAGGTTCAAATGGCGCTGAAGAGGATACAGGCTCTGTAAACTGGGGATGTGGCTCACATATTATTTTTGGATTCCAGCTAGGTGAGAGTTTTGGCTCAGTTTCCTGCAAAACAAAGAAAGACTTCTTTCTTTAAAAAGGCCCCATGCATATATGCAACTTTTAAAATGTGAAATTTGCTACACTAACCGATGGAGTAGGTGACGATTTACAAGCAGCACGAGACGCATCAGAGAACTCGTCCCAGAATACAGTGATTCCCTCCATCTGCACGTTTTTATGTGCAAATGTGGTTGGCTGATGCACATTGACACTTGAACTCTCCTCACCTGTTTCATCGCAGTACACAATCCTGGAGAGAGATGATATTTGTCAGGAGGAGATCAAGTATTCAAATACAACCTTCTCACTAAACATCCGCACCAGTACCTCCCCATGCTTAATGTGTTCAAAAAATTTGATCATATTAGGAAATTTTAAAATTAAATCATCTTTAAATTAGTAAAACTTTTTGTGGAAACTGTCTGAGGTACCACTGACTGTCAAAAACTTACTTGTTGATTCGAATCTCGAGAGCGATTCCAGTTTTAGAATTTTCTGGAATGTGTTCGACTCTAAAAACACTGTCCAAAAATGTCACCTTTACTCTTCTCAAAACTGTGAGAGAAGAAATTTAAAAGACATTACTTTACACGGTATTTGTGAGGTAAACCTGCTGAATGCCAAAAAAATACAGAGGTAATTTACCTGTTTCTATTGTCTCTGCAAATTTCTCCAGTCCTTCAAAAGGCTGGAAGCTCTCTCCCATATCGTCAGTGAGTTTCTGGCTCAGACATTCTTTAGCAAGCTGCATGCTGCTCGTCATGAAACTGGACCAGTTCATGGGTTCAACACCAGATGCTGGAAGTACAACCAGTAGTGATGACCTTATTTTTCTGATAATTTGGTTTACTCTACTCAGGTGTTGTAGAGAGACAAATATATATATCCTTACCCACTCTTGGTCGTGGTCTGAGAACCATCTCCAAACCCTTTATTTCTAGGGCACAGTTCTCCTGCAGCAGTGCTGCCCAAGGGACTGTCAGAGAGATGGTCTGGATGAACCCTGTGATTACCTCAAAAGGAGCATCTGCAGTCTCCAGTAGCTCATTGAGTGACTGAGGAACAAAAGAAAACAAAAAGAAATAACATTAGAGGATCTCTTGGTTTAATTAACAGATAATTTAATCTGGTG
Organism: Hemichromis elongatus; assembly: GCA_015108515.1. Classification (NCBI taxonomy): domain Eukaryota; kingdom Metazoa; phylum Chordata; class Actinopteri; order Cichliformes; family Cichlidae; genus Hemichromis; species Hemichromis elongatus. The sequence goes on along the minus strand of VUQR01031307.1, from coordinate 80,256 downwards.
TATTTTTAGCTACACACACACATGTGCTACACATACCCACGTATCCAGTGGAACCTGTGCAAGAGACCCAGTGCCTTGGTAAAGGTCTAGACTAAGTTGATCCAGACTAAGCTTCTCCTGCAAAAAGTTGCCCAGGTACCGATGCAGGAGATACCTGCAGGCTCGCTTTTTAATTGACTCGGAAAAAGGCCAAGGCATCTTAACTTCAGCAGGTGAACAACACACAGGTAGAGCAAAGCGTCCTGGTCTGCACGTGCAATGCTACAGCTGCTTCAAGGGCTACAAATTAGTCAGTGACGTTACAGCTGTGTCATCCTGTTGACCCGTCGAGAAAACGTGACCTCAAACATCCTTCATATCCCCAAATCTGGGACACTTGGGAAGTTGTGATGACACTCAGAGATGCGTGTGGGGATTGGTCCGACTCCAGTTTGCTACGCCTGCAGAAAAAAGCATGCAAATGGTGCCCCCCTCTGTAATTTGACACTTGACACAACAAGTGACAACATAAAATACTCAATAACAGCAAGATAAATTAATGCTAATGCTTTAGTTTAAGGTAGTTTTAAATTGCTTGCTAGCAGCATTGTAATGTATGCAATCTAGACTGTCGATTTTTATTGTTTAAGCGCATGCTAAACCCGTTTAAAGCCGGTGTAGGCCTTGGAAATACCTGTCAGCATGTCACGAACTTGCTGTAACACAATTACCCTTGGTTATGTTAACCTACACAGAGCTGTCACGCAATGGCAGGAACTGCGCTTTTATTGCCGGCAAGACAAAGACAAGTCATTGAGCTAACTAGCCGGCTAGCAAATGTGATGTTAGCTAGCTAACAACCTCGGTGGGAAGAGTGAGGCAGCATTAGCATTGCCGGCTAACGTCAAGCTTGGCAGTTAGCATGAGTGCTAATCTAAAACCCAACACTAAATGTAGATATCTACCTTCACATGTCAGATGTAAACTGACAAATCATTGCTTAAATACACACTGATTCTATAAGCAGTCACGCATGAGTTAATTAAAAAAAATGAGGATATTAGTAGAGCTGTTAAGTTACCTTCTGGCTGAGTTGTTTACAAACACTTTCATGACTCCGCACCAACTACACGCTCCGGGGTGGGATTAGCCAGTGATGTCACAACATGGCGGAGCTGTGTAGTCCACGGGGCACTTAGTGAGCCAAGGTTTAATTTACTTTAACAGAAATATAATACGCTGAAAAAAGAAAGATAGCGTCGGTGAATGTGCTTTCACCCGGCTGTGCACAAATTAGACTAACAAAAGATAGCAGCTTAACGTGAGGTGGCGCTGATTGGACTACCCTGCCCACGGAGAGCTGGAAGCTTCCACAAGCCGGAAGAACACCGCTTGCGAGGTGGTGAGAAAAATAAACGCATTTTAGTTAAAAAAGGATTTTTTTTTTCGTGATCAGAGTAAACCCATCAGCTATGGTCTGAGCTAGAACTCGCTGTATTATTTTAAAGAAAGTGGCAGAAGTATGGTCTGGAAGATCCGTTATTTTTTTTTCTAATGGCAGGGCAGTTTCCTCCAAAATGCAACTGTTAGCCACAGCTGATCAGCCCGGGTGACATTATCAATAATAGTTGCATTAAATTCGCACACTTATGCATTACTACTGACTATGACATTTGTTTATGGACAGAGCACAGCTAGCTATAATGGAAGGTTCCTCACAGTCCTCAAGATGTCGCTGTTACATTGCTTTTATTACTGCAATCAAATGCCACACTGATGCAACAGTAATTACCATATAATGGAACGTAGAATGCTGTATAATGGCTATATAACAGGACAAGTTGCTGATGGTGCATGTTTTGTTTTTATTATGCTTTTATGTTGGTGCCTTACTTTAAACATTGACTTCTTTCTTAATGTATAATGCTGTGCAAAAGCCAGCTTTACTTTCAAACAGCCAGACTTTCCTGTGTTTCTCTAAGGGTGTCTTGAGCAACAGTTTTCCATGCTTTCTAAAAATCTCTATATCGGTGCATGCATACTGTTATTCCTTGCTGCTGGCCTTTGTTCAGACCAATACAAGTTCTGAAGTAAGCAGTTTTCGAGTTTGTCTCATGACCAGCAGTTTATGGATGTGGGACAGAAGACAGCACTCTACTGAAATTTCTATGTTCCTCGTATTTGATCATTTCTATTTTATGCTATTCTTACATTTATTATATTAGAGTACTGCGCAGCAGACTTGAGTCACCCTCATTTTCTCACATTTTGATTCCAAGGAGACAGATCTGCTTCCTTTTTTAAAGCCGTCTTGAACAACAGTTCTTCAGGCGCCAGACAAGTTTTTCTTTGAGAATTGGCTTCTTTTTCTTCCTTTTTGTTTGTTTTTGGTTTATTAAACAATTTCACACTGACCTTTGAATCATTCAACCAAAAAATGCACATAACTCAAGATATCAACTAACTAAAGAGCAGACATAACAGATGACTTGGCGCAGAACATATTTTAAATTGTATCTTGAGGCTCTTTGCTGCGGGCACTCTGTCAGAAAAACACATAGTCATCAGAAATTGTCTCAGTGGAATGGCGGTTGTAAAGAGCCCATTCTTAAGGAAGGGAAACGGGGAAAAAATGCTGAGGTATGATATGGTATGAGTATTTGCAGCAATCAGTGAAACACGGTGGAGGCTCTGTCATGGTTTGAGGGGTGCATTTCAGCCAGCGGTGTTGTGGATCTTGTCAAAATTGATGGAATTATAAACACAGAAACGTACCTTCAGATTTTGTCTCTGCTAGCTTGGTAACAAATTCATTTTTCTAGCATGACAATGATCCCAAACACACTGCCAATGCAGTAAAAGCACACCTGGATAGAAAAACACGGCAGCCAACATAGAAAGAACAGTTTTGAATGTCCTTCAACAAGCCTGAAGAACTATTCCCAAAGACCACTTAAAGAAATTACAAAAAATATTGACTTTCAAGCTTGTTTTTGCCTTATATACTATGTATCTTTGCACATGTTTCAAATCATCACTGCAAACTGTAAAAAAATGAGAGGTGGCTGTAGACATTTGCACAGTGCACTGTTTTTTTTTTATAAGCCAATAGGACTATACACTTTAATCTGTTTGTAAACTGCACTGTTCCTGGTTTAAGAATCATATTAAATGTGCATTACTTTACTTTCTCTGTATTTTTAACTTCAATGGTATGGGTTAGGTCAAGGCTGCTGTGACAGTGTGAATGATGACAAACCAGATAGGAACCACAAGACAGCAAGATATGCAGAGGGAAAAAAAGCTCCTGATGCTATGCAGCTTGACGTAAACGTGGTGTGACAAAACCGGACTTGCGCAACAAATACCTGTTGCCACAGAGCAAATGGAACTGGTGATACCTTGAGTAGTTGTTATTGATTCGTATGCTGGTTTCAGCTGTCTGTCAAATTTGAAAATTCAAAAAAAGCTCTTAAAAGTTTGTAAACCTATCCAGTTCAGCACTGGGCATCGCTGACACCACCATCAATAATTTTTCTGTTTTGTGTTGCCGGGAGCAATTTAACCATTTTTGGAAAGAGGGAGTGTTTTAAAGTTCCATCAGCTGACAACAGATTGAAAAATCCCCTTCAGACATGTGTCAGGTGCAATGTTTTCCTTCTCAGAGCAGCTATATTTAATTTTGGAAGTTAAGAAATCATTAAATGGGTCCAAAAAAATACAGGTTTAACCTCTAGTCACACATTCAACTCCTACAGGATGCTAAATATTTAAAATACTCTACTTTGCATTTTTTTTAAACAAAGACGTCAGATTCATCTGTTTCACTTCTGCTTCAGACATGGTGAGATACATTGTCACACTGTCATGCTGGAAGGTCAGATGTGACACACAGAGATGTGTGTTTGTCTGTTAGCCCTGAGACTGGGGGCCTGTCCGGGTTGTACCCTGCCTCTCACCTGCAGGGACAGGCTGCAGTCCCATTGGATAAGTAGAAGAAAATGGGTGGCTGGATGGCTTTGTGTTTCCTAAAAAAGTCTTAAAGTCTAAAAGTAACCAAACTGAATTTTAAGACTAGGCATGTCGTAACCTTTTACCATCCACCAGGTCATGATCAGGCTGGGGTTTGGTTTAGTTATATACTTTTTATAGAGGTTGTTTTTCTTTTAGTTAATTTTCATTAACACCTAAACAGCTTGTACAGATTAAACCAATTGCATATAGTCTTTAATTATAACACAAAAACTGGGGGGCAAAGCACAGAGACGGATACATTAAGTAGTACCAGCTGAACACAGATTTGACACATACTGGCCTTATTATTTAAATATCATATTGCTCTGTGTTTTGATAAATGTGTCTTTCTAGGGTGTTAAGGTTATTTGTTTTATCAGATAGATTCCCATACCTCATCTGGCCACATGTGGTATGTTGGCACATCTAGTTTTAACTGTCTAATCGTAATGCGTTTAATTGCTGCTGTCAAAAATAATCATAACAGATGTTTACTAGCTGACTCCTCAAAAACTGCTGGAATTCACCTGAGCAATGCGAGCTTTGTGCCTTTTTACAGTATTTTTGGTGAACTATGCATATGATTTTGGACGTGACCAGTGAATCCCAGTTTATGTGCCTAATTTTCTTCAGAAGATATTTCGGATCCTTTGGGCATTTTAACTTGAGTTTGAGTTTATCTACTTAACTGCACAGGTCCAAATCTTTAATTATTATCTTATTTGTCTGATTAGCAATTTGGTTAGCAGTTTAGGTTAATAAGGCCCTTAAGATATTTAATGATATTTATGAGATCAAATGATTATTTCTGGAATTCTGGTTTTATTAAATGTCATTTTTATTTCTTTTTGTTAGCATAGTCTGAAATTCTATTGATTAATATTCTCAAAAATATTAAATTCCACCTCTAAAAACCACCATTTTTTTCATTTTTATGCCGAGATAAACAGCAGATATGAATCAATGAGTCTGTTGTTTTAACGTGTTATAGGGGATGGAGGTAGACTGCCAGGCTGAGGAGTCCATGGTCTCTGCTTTTGATGAAGAGTCCGTTGAGCTCGGTGACGTCAAGGACATGAGACTGGAGGCAGAAGCAGTGGTCAACGACGTCCTCTTTGCTGTGTCTGAAATGCACGTGTCGCAAAGCCTCAACAGCGCGTCCGACGTGGCCTACATAAATGTGGAAACAAGAGAGGGAAATCGTTACTGTCTGGAGCTCACCGAGGCTGGGCTGAGGGTGAGATGATGCGGTGACAGTGACACGTTACCCACGTGGGTTCACTTTTAAGACTCAAAACCTTGCAGAGGTTTTACAATAAATCACTGATTTCTTCCCAAACAGGTGGTGGGCTACGCATTCGATCAAGTGGACGACAGTTTGACGACTCAGTATCACGAGACTGTTTACTCGCTCCTAGACACGCTCAGTCCGGGTTACAGAGAAGCCTTTGGGAACGCTTTACTCCAGCGGCTGGAGAGACTGAAGCAAAATGGACAATAAAAAGGACCAAGATGCTGCATACATTGTACACGTGACGGGGGGTTGATGATGACGGCAATGTTTGAGTATGAGCCAATACTGAGTTTGTTCATATACTTTATCCTATTATGTGATATCCAACTGCTTAGCTGCCATACAATAAGGAATACCCAACCCTATCGACTTTGCTTTTGTTCTAGGTTTCATACCATTGAATTGCTTCATGTTATTTCCTTAGGTTTAGTGGCTGCTATGGGCTGGCTGTATAGGGAACTGTGGCAATAGTGTTGTTGACTTTACTGTGGAAAGACTGTGCAGCTTCTGTGCATTTAAAAAAAAATTGTAACGCCACACATTGTTTAAGAAGTTTGTGGTCGTTTGAAATGCTCAGAGAGAAAAGCAGCAAGCTACGTTAATACTGGTCCTGTTTACCCTCATGTGCCGTGCTTGCACTAAACCTGTGACCTGATCTGATATCTGCTCAGATATGCTCAACTAGCTTTGATTCAGCTGTGAAAGTGCTGAAACTGCAAGCATATACTGCCTTAATCTCATTTTCCATATATATAGCTAGGTCAGGGTCAGCACTTATTTTAACAGCTCTAACTACATCGTAATTTGAGTAGCTACTAGTTCATCAAGTTGTGTTTTATTATTCTGTTTTGTTTTGTTGTTCTTGCATAATGCACAATTCATTGCATTTCAGTCTTAGCTGTAAAAGTGAAAGGCTTGAAGATATTTTGATGTTCTCTTCAAACTTTTGGGTCTTTTAATCAAACCGCACAGCCTGTGTTAATGCTCAGCGAGGATTTCCAGAGCTGCTTTACTCTGCATGTGACCTGGTTAAACTTCTTCATCAGTATTATCAAATCTACAGACTCTTCACACCCATGCATTCATACTGTCATTCCTTGCTTCCGGCCTTTGTTCAGACCAATAAAGTTTCTGCAGTATGCATTTTTTTTTTAGTTTGTCTCATGACCAGCAGTTTACAGAATTTTTTTTTCTTCTATTCTTACATTTATTTTACAGTAGAAATGTGTAAAACTCTTGAGTCACCCCTGTCTCCTTTATACTGTGCTTTCTAAAGGACAGATTTTCTTCCCTTTTTAAAGTGGTCTTGTACAATAGTTTCTCCAGGGTCCAGGCAAGTTTTTCTTTACATTGGCTGTTTTTTTCCCTCATTTTCAATCACTCAAAAAGATGGTTTAATATGCTGTTCCAAAAACCAAGCAACCCAGGGGTGTAGAGCCTTAAGCTGTGCACGTAGCAGACAAGGACAGACAAGAAACTCGACTCCCACAGACATTGATTATTTTGGTAATAGTATTACAGCTTCACTGTGTATGACTCTGGATGCTGTAGCTCCTCTGAAAAAGAAAGACTCACATCACAAGTACTTAACTCCCTTGTAAAACTCGGAAACATGCACCTTAAAGCAGATAACTCGTAAGGTGGAGAGGAAATGGCATCTCACTAACGAGCAGATCGTCATTTAGCCTGGAAAAAAGTTTGCTGCTTTATATATATATATATAAAAAAAAAAACACCATAAAGCTAGAACATCTTACTACAAATGACCTTCTTCTGGCCTCTGAATGTGGACTTTTTACAGTAATCAGAGCATGCTGTGGGTATCAAAAGTACCGCGCTGCATTAGTTTGAATCATATCTGAAAAAAAGGCTCCAATTGGTTCTTGTACATTGGGAGTCCTCTTCACACACTAAGGTTAATTATGGAATCCACAGGGTAATATGGGGAGGAGATACAAGGAGATAGACATGAGGAGCTGGATGGGGCCCTAGGTGGACATCAGTCCAGCAGCAGGAGCAGCATCTGCTCCTTTGAGTGAAGTTGAATAGAAGCTCTGCCAAAGACAATGCCTTTCTATTGCTCTGTCCAGCTCTTCTCATTCAATGCCAAGTCTCCTGGTATCTCTTCCACACTCTTCCAAATGTGCCAACCAGGAGAAGCTTAACTACCCGTGTAACCTGCAAGGGCTGCAGGTATGGTGCAATGCTATATAACTTTACTATACAAGTTCTTATGGAAGTTTCCCAGTGAGATTTAATAGGTCACCAGAGGCCTGAACTCCAAAACAGGTTTTTCCTCTTATCAGGTTAACTTTAGGATTATTAGTACAACAAAGAAGTCTGGCTCACTTCTAATTTAACGAAAGAAACTTATTCTGCAGCACAGGGTAGGTTCTCAGAATAGAGATCAGCAGGTATGAAATCACCACTTAATGACACAGCGTCACTATTCCTGGAAGATCCCTCCTCGGGCCCGTGTGCCGATACGAGGGCCGAAAAGTTTCAGTGGAGTGTGACGTCTGCGTTTGTTCCCCCTCCCCCTGCTGACTGCAAAAACAAATGATTCCATAAGCCTTAATTATAAATTCTGCCCGCTAACCTTATTAAATTTGCACTTAGACTGAACCCACATTTATATTTACTCTTTAATCACCAGCGAGGCTGGAGCAGAGCATAAAAAAAATAAATAAAAAAATATAAATCAAAACAGCCCTGAAACAATTGAAAGAAATATTGTTCAGATTCTGAACTGTCCTACTATAACACTCTACAAAGCTCTTCCTCTTACACACACTACTGCTTTGTTGCTTTCATTTGTATATTTAACCTTACATTTCCCCTAAAGTTTTAGGTTCCTGTTGTGCTGCTGACATTTTAATAGCTTTGGTGAGATGCTGCCAATGTCAAGCCTTTCATATGAACCAAGCTTTCTATAGTCTTCGAAATGCTAAACAATGGGGTTTTTTGTGATGGTGCTTGGGTAAGTAAATCCAGATGACGAATGACTCCAAAAACACAGGCCTTAGGTGTTTGACAAAGGTACAATTTTATTGAAAACACACCTTTATGTAACCAAAATGCCATTCGTGTACACATTTACAGCTCCATTAGAATTTTAACAATTCACTTTGTTAAATCTTTCGGCGCATGGTCAGTAAGAAATATTACAAAGTTCATAGTAAAGAGAAAGTAGAGCATGTACCTTCTGACTACACAGCAGCCAGTAAGACAAGACAGTTGCACAGCAGTGGAATGTAGTTCAGGGTCAATCACACATCCACAACTTGTAATTTGATTATTAGGAGGATCATGTAGTGAAAAAAAAAAAAAAGCCTCTAATTTCAGTAGAATTTAAGATGTGCGATAAAGTCTTGCAAACTAGTGAACACTTAAAAAAATCAGTTTGATTGATATAAAAAGATCTTTCCATGGTAGAACACTTGCCTTTTAACAAAACTAATTCCCTTTCAGAGCCATTTATTCATTTGTTACACAATCTCAACTGGAAACTTGATGCAGAAGAGATCCTTCTTGTTGTCATCTCTTAGTTCCCACTCCACAACCAGCTTGATCTGCAAAGGAAAAAAAAAAGAAAAAAAAAAGTGGCCAGTGAACAGAGTGCATGTTCGATGTTAATACAAAGGAGGGTACAAGAGTAGAGTCCAGACTGAAAACTTAAAGTAAAACTAGTCGTAAACAATAAATTCATTATGATGAATATTACAGAATTATTGTCAGTTTCGCACACATTTTCCCACCTAACACCATTTGTCACAACCTGAAGGAGTCCATTACTGTTTTAATCTCCATAGAATAAAACCATGATGACCTTTACAATGCGGATTTGCCACATTACAACAGCAGTCGGCAAAGAAACTAAACTAACAATTGATGCCAGAGTGGCATGAACTACTTACAGCAGGATACTCGCTCTTTACAGGTAATGTAGCCACATAGTGATAAGCCTGCCCATTCTGGATGGGACACTCAATTCCAGATTTGCAGCCGTCTACATTCGGAATGGCGAAGGGGATGGGAACGCCAGCGATGATGCCGTGAACCACCGCAGTGCTCGTCTGGCTCTCCACAGCTTGAAGCAAACATGACGATGCGGTTAAACCTTTATTTCTAAAACAAATGCATTTATATTTTCTGGATGGGGTGCGAAGGGTTTCTAAAAGATGGGGCTAACTCACTAGAGGTGAATGTCACATTGACGGTGTAGGAGTCTCCCCTTTGTAGCTTGCAGGGCTGACTGGGACAAGGGTTGATTTCCACCATCCCCACTTTCCCAGAAACTGAGCCTGATGAGAGACATGGAAAAACAAAACATGATTGGGAGGGATTTCCGTGAACACGCTTATAGTATAGCCTTAAAAAAACAAACCCAAAAGCAATTGAAGTGAACTCATCGCAAAGTGCAACTGAACGAGCAGATTAACGCTTCTGCAAGCGGAACACAGTTCCAGTTTATATTAACCGAAAGCAAACTAAGATTACAAAAGTGCAATTGTTCAGTCTAGGTCATGTTCAGAGTGGCATTTGGTGACATCAACAAAGCCTCACTATTTAGTAGTAAATGTTTAAGGATTGTTCACGATACACAAGACGACCATGTATGGCTGTTTAGTGCCTACAATAAAGCAGCTAAACTACAGAAACGTAGGGATGTGTGTGCAGGTAGATCCAGGGGTGAACAGCGTTACTGCTTTGGTTTTAAGTGTGGTGGAGGACAGATTGGCTAAGTTGAAAGCTATTTGTGCACATTTCTGCCAGTCAGCTTTTCCGTTTTCTTGACTGGTACATGTCAGAGACTGAGACTATGGCTATGAGTCATGTACTTGCACTGCAGTTTTAAATTTTCCTGACAAATACCACTCATATTACAAAAGCACATGAGTTAAGGTGAATCATGCAGAGCCACTCTGGAATCTGAACTGATGGACGAGAATTAAAAAAAAAAGAAAAAAAAAGTAGTAAACTATCCAAGACTATAAGTGACAGAAAACTATTCTATGAAACTGATTATCGAGACTTAAGTTTTATAACAAACAAGTGGACTAATAACACATTCAGAAAGTTTTGACCGATCACACCGTTTTAAAGTAGTCTCTTAGGTAGCATTTAAATGGAGAAGTGAATCTTCACCAATAACATGACTTTGAACTTACCGCAATCTAAAAATTTCACTGTTTCTGCGCAGCTGAATCCAATCAAGCACAACACAATGAAACCGGTCCGGGCGTCCATTTTTTTTTCACCTTTTAGTGTGTAATCCTAAAAAAAACAATAAAACCTTTACTTCACAGGAAAACAAACTCGTGTTCGAGTCAGATGACTTGTTTGTTCGTCCCGCAGACGTCCCTAGTACAGCACTGAGTACAAAGTTTAATACCAACGACATTTACTTAAACTTGACGGAAGACTGTTAAAATGAAACTTGTAATTTCTGTTAAACACGGCGATATAAACTATAAATAAACTGTACCTTTAGCTGACGACGTCCTAACAGCCACCACCTTTCCTTCCTGCACTATGTCAGCTGCTAGAGGCGGCGCGTATTTAAATGGTTGTGCGTATTCTCCGCCCGGAGGTGAGCCTGTCAGGAAACGCAACTCCGTTTTAATACCCCGCCTTCTGCCTTGTAATTGGAGGATCAAAACATCAGACGTGAAACGCACAAATTGTAAGCTCCACCTATGTGTAAACTGTTGAGGAAGGCAAAGAGCTGAGAACTGATATGCCTGCAAGGCAGAACGAAGGTGTCGGATACCCAACGACTTATGACTGACAGCCAGTACAACCAATCAAGTTGCTAATATGGGCTTGACAACATACGGATTTTAGCAAATAGCTTCGATCAAGGGGCGGGGTAAATTTGAGCAACATCTGTTATGGAAGATGTCATTCGTGAGAGGAGCAATGATATCTGCGTCAAAGTCAAGATTATTGGGCCTTGCTAGGTAAAATTAATTTCTCATAGATTGTAGGACATATTATAGGTCTTCCTGAAACAAGTAATAACTAATAAAGCTCGATGGTTTTAAATAAGTAGCCATTGCTAGCTAGCTAGCAGGTTAGCCTTCAATGCTACCATTAAGTAACGTTATGCTTACGAGCTAGAAGACTTGTTAGCAACGTTGCAAGTGCTGTCACGTGATCTGTTGTTTTGCAGGGCATCCACTCTTCCAAACATCCTAAATGTGACTGAGCAATTACACCGTCTTCCTCAGAACTCCCAGTCGCTTTATGTAGCCGGCCTTCGGTGCTACAGCAGCACATCCACCCAGGAGAAGCCAGGGGTGTCAGGTTCATCTGAAGATAAAGTACACCTCACTGAATCATGCGTGAAGGTTAGGACACACTCTCCAAACTGCTGTTTGCTGATGTAACATTAAGTCAGAAGGAATTAAAACTATAATTCAGGCTAAGAGTTTGACTCCATCAGAGACCAGTTAGACTGAGCTTATTTGACCCTTCTATTTGAGAACGCATGACACTGTTTTTTTTTTCCAGTGTTTATTTTTTTTAAAATACTAAAAAACACAAAAAAAATTTAAAGAAAATATCACGGTTTAAAAAAATTCTCTCTCATGTTTGTCAAGGTGAAAAGTTATTCAGATCAAAATGCATTTAAACTTGAGTTTTCAAAGTATGCTAAGCATATGTCTGATCATAGAGCTACACTCTAATATACTGTATACAGTAATCAGCCCATAGACAACGAGATACAGTTGATGTCAAACTCTCAAACACAAGCATCAGAAAACTTGTGTTTGAGAATGATAGGCTTAATTCCAAAATAATGTATTTCTTTCTTCAAACTTACTTTTATGTTACCAGGAATTGCCATGTACTTTGAGAGCTGTTTTTATGAGCTAACAGCCATACAAAGACATATCAAAAATGCTGTATGTAAATGATGTAATTTCAAATACACAAATACCCAGAACAAAAAGCAGTGACAGCATCTCAAGAAAGACAATCACATCTTTTTCAACACGTTCCTTATGATGCCTTTAAATGCAGCAATAGATATCAGTGTTTTTATATTTTTGCTCTTTCTGCTAAATATTCCATTTCCAAATTGTTTAGTGGGAAACTGCTCCACACAGCGGGCTAAAACTGGCTATCATTCTCTTTCTGTTTTGATAAATGAAAATGTGTACTTCATGTGTTATATCTAATATGCCTATTTAATGCAGAGATTAGGGGAGATCATGGAAAAGGGCGAGTACCTGAGGATACATGTGGAGGGCGGAGGCTGCTCTGGGTTTCAGTACAAGTTTTCGATTGACAGAAATAAGAAGAAGGACGACAGGTAAACAACTCCAAATCAACATTTCCTCATTGCTTAATCTAGTCCTACATTTTCCTTGTTGTTGTTTCCTTATGGCCTGTTTATCAGCTCTGGCACTGCTGTGCTTTCAGACTGTTTGAGGACGGAGGGGTGGGCGTTATTGTGGACCAGGAGAGCCTGGAATTTGTGAAAGGATCCACGCTGGACTTCAGTCAGGAGCTTATTCGCTCCACCTTTCAAGTGCTCAAGAACCCACAAGCTGATCATGGCTGCTCCTGTGGCAGCTCCTTTTCTGTCAAACTATGATCCTACCTAACTCATTCCTTGACAACTGCATCAGTAACACGTAGCACTCAGTTTATTGGGTGCACATGTTCAAAACGATAAAATATGAAAAGATATTTCTCAATTGAGTGCGTAAGATGACTAATATATATATATATAACTGTACCAATCAAATCATTTTATAGTATCGGACTTGCTTATAATTCATTTAACTTTTAACAGCTAGACACTAAAAGTGTTAGATAAAAATTTGCTGTGAAAAGGACATGAACTGAATGAACAACAGATGTATAGATTAAACAGTATTCTATTTCAAAATGTGTACAAGATAGGAGATGGTGATGCTCATTGACAGTCAATATTTAGCATTACTTTATTTTATTTCTAGCAAAAACAAAGGTTGACATGAGGTATGTAAGTATGAAGTTCTTAGATTTGTAAAATATGTAAATAGGGGATAAATATATGTATAATGTTCTAAAGTATATTTGTTTCATGTGTAATAAATTAAGCACATTTAAGCTTTTCATGTGTTCAGTTGCTTTTAATGTGGTGTTTTCACAATCTCACTAAAATTCCCATCTCCACGAATTGCCTCTTTTGCTTGGCGGAGGTGTTCTGAGTGTCTCGGTCATCCTGGGAACTCTGTTATGTTGGGCAGCTCATAGGTGTCAACCAAAGCAAGCTTTAATACAAACACAATGGCCCCATTTCTTCTTTCTTTGTCAGAGTTTGTATATTCCAATTATGTCACTGCCTGTCATAATTTGAAAGTAAAAACGCTTTATAAACGATTCATCTGGTTATCCTCCTTTAAAGTCACCGTGCTCTGTCTCCCCTCCTAGAGTTCTATGTTATGAACTGAGACCTCCTTTAACATGGCAAGTTAAATCATCAGGGATCCTCAGGACTTTCTATACAGGTGCTGTGGAGAGCGTGTGGTGCTCACACAGAACATCACATCCTAGTATGGGAACAGCTGTGTCAAGGATAAAGAAGCTCTTCAGAGAGTGATCTGTACATAACAAAACGCTGCTGCAGGACTGCTCCCTCCCCCCCCATCCCCTCCCCCTACCCCCACCCCACCC
>VUQR01031307.1:9713-66276 GCA_015108515.1 Hemichromis elongatus | reverse complement strand
CCTCCCTACAGGACATTTACACCGGGAGATGCTCAGATATTAAAGGACCTGTTCCATGCCAGCAATAAACTTCCAACTTCTGCAATCAGGCAGAAGGTTCAGCACCATATGAGCAAAAACAGAGAGACTCAGGAAGAGCTTCTATCCTCAGGCCATCTGTGTGTTAAATCAGGACCCACATAGTATCCTCTTTGTATATATTTACTTACTGTATATATTGTTTTCTCTCTCCTTTTGCACAGTCGAGAGCATATCAGGACACATTTCACTGTGTGTTGTACTTGTATAACTTTGCATGTGACAAATAAAGGATCTTGAATCTAAATTGATTTTCAGGTCACAGGCAGTAGGATGAAGGACAACCAAGAGATTTGTGATGGAAACACGTTGAGCTGGATCTAGTTTGGGCACCGACGCTCTGGAGCTGGTCTAGGATACTTCGTCTTGGAAAGTAAAACCTGAGCCAGGGATGGGTTTGTCAGAATTCACACAACTGTAGCAATATTGATTTTATTAAAAAAAAAAGCTGCGATTAAAATGATAAAATCCAGGGAATATTTGAGCACGGATCATTCAATAATGCTCAAGCATCATCAGTCTCAATGAACACGGATGAGTCCATGTTTCAAAGATCATGGTTGTGTTTTATTTTAATTCTTTTTTTTTAATAAAGTGGAATTTAAGAAACATCTCACAAAAATATACAAAAAGAATATCTACAAATGGTATATACACTGGTGAAATGTAAATCAAAATATGCAGCAACTTTTTTTTTAGTAGTTAGACTTAATACAAGAAGGAAATCTTTTGCACTTTTTTTTTTTAAATATTATCTGATAAACATTCCATTTAAGCAATATCTTAATTCACGAAACATCAACGCACTGTCGAAAAAACATCACACCGCTCATAATCATGAAAATGCAACAACAACATATCGTAGCAGCACACTGAAAAGTGACCACTGGAACTGCAACGAGATCTCAATTTACAGCTGTTCTTTTTGTTTTCTGAGGAATTTAGTTCAGACAGATTGTCTTCTCGTAAGCCATGCACACACCCTTTACTAAATCACAAACGAATCCTCAAACACGTACGTTAATATGACATGAGGGGAACGCTGCAGAGGGCAGGTGGGGTTTGAGGTCAACCAGTCAACAGCACGACCACGGTATCACGTCGTAAATGAACCACCAGGGCGACACAGTGAGCAGGTCAGGTGTACAGTGCATAGTATGCTTTGGCATGCTGACATCCAGAACATAACAGTGGATGTTACATTCAGGAGGAAGGCCACAGGATTTGGAGTTACCAGTTTAAAACAGAACAAACGGATGACTGCATGAGCCAAAAAAAAAAATATATATATATATATTAATAAATAAATAAAATGAAACGATACAAAAAGAATCCAAATCCTTATAAACACTCAGATTAAGGCTAATTCAGTTTGCTACATGTTTGTTTCCTTTTTTGAAAAATGGCATTGTCAGTAAAACAATTTCAGAGGCCTGCCACATGGCAAAACTGCTATTTGGGACACGTACACAGATAAGCTTGTTTAAAAAAACATAATGCATCACTGAAATGATATGCACATATTAGGTGTAGTTTCTTCTTTTTGTTCTTCATAGATGATGTGATGTTAGGAGAGCAGGGCTGTATGCCCTCTGCCTTTTTTCACAATCAAGGACTGTGATGAAGATGAGCCTTGCACATATGCATGCACCTAGTTTTGAGGCAGTAAGTCGAATCACCGGTTTAACTCATTTACAAGCTGCCAGGTCCCTTCTCCTCCGCCTCCTCCTCCTCCTCCCTGTTGTTTAAATGTATCTTTTAGTTTTCTTTTCTTCTTTTTTTTTCTGAGCTCTGACTTTCTGATGTTGGATGATCCAAGTGTGATCCTCAATGCGGGGCATGGACACACCTCCACACAAAGAGGCTGGAAGGGACATAAAAGAAAAAGTGTGCATCACTTAACACTGAAGCTGAAATACTGGTAAACAACGGTGTAATTTGGATTCTTGGTGATACCTTCTGTCGTCTCCGCCGGCGCTGACGACAAAGCGATCTCCGTTTGTGAAGCGTACGTTTGTCAGATGAGCAGAATGGCCCAGGAATCGTTTGTGTTTGGCCTGAAACAGAACACATAAAGTATATAGTATATAGTAAGTAACCCTGTTGCTGCTGTAATGGTGTGGGGGTAATTTTCTTGGCATGCTTTAGGCTGCTTAGTACCAAATAGGCATCTTTTAAACTCCACAGCCTCCCTTAGTATTGCTGCTGACCACGTCCAGCCTTTTATGACCACAGTGTAATTATCTTCTGATGGCTGCTTCCAGCAGGATAACACACGATGCCACAGAGTTCATATCATCTCAAACTGGTTTGCTTAACATTACAATTAGTTAACTGTAGTGAAGTAAAAATGTGATAGTTCTGACAAGTATTAGTAGAGCCAGTGCACTTCTTCCAGCCCATTTATCTCACTGATCCCAGGTCAGACCTAAGGTGTGCGTGCGTTATTATTTTTTTGTTTGTTATTGCCACTAGGGGGCATTAGAGACACACACTAGAATTAAGATCAGCACAGACAGCCAAAACATACTTAAAAATGTCCAAAGGGTTAATCAAACTGCTAGAAAATGGCAGCAGTAGAAAACAGTGCTGCCCTAATATATCAAATACAATTGCAATTATAAAATTATGCCATCATACTTACAAATTTCTCTGGACAGGGAAAGTCAAACAGCTTTACCATCCCAAAATCATCGCCCGTGACAATGTTAAGGCCAGAGTGGGACACACAGGCACAGGTGACATCTGCTTTGTCAGTGTTACGGGACCAGATCCCTATGACCTCGTCCCCAAGGACACTGGGTACACACACAGTGACATTTTCCTTAGTCTCCAAATAAGTAAGCAAGCCTCCTGTTACTTTTATTAGTGTGAACCGTCACCTTGTCCAGGTGGCCCAGGTGATCCTGTCAATATAAGACTGTTCTGTGACCTGCTTCCCAGATGGCACCTCGTACACGAGCCGTTTATAAGCACCCGTGGATATCTGTTTAAAGACATGGCAGGTTAGAGAAGTCAGCCAGCGTCTCACTTTCTCCTGTAACAAGTTAATGAGCCCTCCATACCTGGATGTAGTTGCTGTCGGCAGAAAAGTCCATCTGCATCACAAAGCTGGGGATGTCCCTGCAGCTGTTGATGCGGTTCAGCTGCGGGCCGAGCGTCAGGTCGTAGAAGTCAACAGCACACTCATTGGAGCCCACAGCCAGGTAGCGTGAACTTGGACTGAACCTGCGAGGGAGGAGATGAAATTAAAAGTCTCCTCAGATTTGTAGAGTTAGAGCACACTTTGGTTTAGATGGTTCTGACTCAGCAGTTCGTTTAGCATATTACAGCAACAAATAACATCGGAAAAACATTAAAAACATTAAATGTCAATAAGAAATTCTCCTAAGCTAAAATCATGAGTGTGTTTGGGATGATGGCCAACCTCTGCATTTCTTTATCTCTTTGTTTCACTTGTATGCAGACCAGGTTTTAGATATTAAAATTATTAGATATGAAGGGCGTGTGTCAGAGGCAAGATTTAGGAACATTAGTACAGGTATTAAAATAAAAGGAGTACTTAATTAAATATTCGAAGCAGTTGACACATAGTGTGGCAGGCTATTGTAGACATCCAGAGTCTCATTAAACATATCTTTCAGTGACTCATGAGGCAAGTTGTAATAAAATATTTTACAGATACTAAAACTAAGAATTATATTTGATTTTAGTTTTCCAATTCACAAAGTTTTTTTTTTGGTTAACATGTAGTTTTAGTTTTTGGTTTAGTTTTAGTTAACCTTGCTCTGGACAGTGTAAATCATAATGTGTCCCAGATAGATGTCTTAAACTTAATTCATTCCTAGCTAGCATTCGCTGACTTCACCCCTAATTCTTTGAGATCCACACAAACGTTTTGTGGGGAGCTTGAAACTAAAAATTGATCATTTTTTGGCAGTGGCTGCTGCAGGGAATAACTAATGACAAAACTGCCAAGACAGCCCACCTCACTAACGTCCTTTCTGATTACAAAAATGTTCTTTTACAAATAAGAAAAGATTTTTAGACACATCACAAAGTCTTTAGTAAAGACAAGTTTGACCGTGCTTCGTGTGCTACCGTTACCTAATATCCTGAATAGGTGAACGCCGGTCCCTTTTCTTCCCCCAGATTTTGAGTGAGGCTACCAGCAGGATGATGAATTCTCCGTTTTTCATGCCGATGGCCACCATGTCTCCCTCAGGACTGTAGCTGATGGTGTGCGCCGGGTGGCCCAGGTTCACCTTATTCAGCATCTTCTGTTCCCCCCACAAGGCAATGAAAAACCAGCACAGAATTACTGTTAACGTCTTGAAAAACCAACATAAATCTGAGGCTGCGCTGTTGAACTTAAGGCCTGACCTTTTCTGGGATGTCCCACAGACGAACAGTGCCATCCTCCGCGGCCGACAGAAACACGTCTCTAGAAGGATGCGTGCCCAAACCCCATATAGGTCCGTCCATGTGTCCGTTCACCAGGATGTTACACGCCGCGTTCTTCTCTCCTACTTCAATGATCTCTGCGTTCCTCGTCCCCACCAGGATTTTACCCTGGCACATCACCAAGAAAAATATAAAAAGAAGTAGATAACACTGGTCAGTATTTTGCTACTTCTTACTAGAATGTGTTCCTTCCATACACACACATCCCCACTTATGGTACCTGTAAATGTCAAGTTATTCTGAAAATAAAAAAAAATTTGCACTAATCTAGTGGCCTAAGAGAGCAGATCAAGCAGCACAAAAACAGTTCACAGCACATTCAAGCATACAGCGTGGCATTCATTGAGCTGTAAATATTATTAGACCTGAGTCACGAGTTAAAAACAAACAGCGTGATAAAATACTGGGATTCTTTTACCTGCACTTAAAACATTTTACTTGCTTACTCCAAATCTAAAAACGGTTTTCATCTTTTTTTTTTTAGTTATAATGTATCAGACAACTCTGAGGATGTGCTTCAACATTTAAAAATAAGTTTGTTTTTGAGAAAAGGGAAGGCCTAATTAAGAAAGATTTTATTTTTGGGTCCTGAAAGCTGTGAACCGAGGCTTCATGATCCTTTTAAAAAGAAAGTCAACTAAATCAGCTAATGAGCGCCGGAATATCTCAGACTGCATATCTGAAATCAGTGTAATAGACCGGATTAAGAGCTGGTCTAAAGGTCCCAGTGGCAAAGCAAAATTATTATTTGTAGACCAATCTATTTTACTCTGAGAAATTAGACATGCACCTTGTGATTTGTGCCCTACCTTTCCCCGGCACACAGAGCGAACACAGTCTATGATCTGTCCCGTTTCTAACCGAAAGGCTCTGCACCGTTTCAGCTCCTGGTCCCAGAGCTTCAGAGCACCGCCCTCCTTTGACCTGTGGAGAGGGACCGTGCAAATCTCTTTCATTCATATCTTAAATACCTACACGTATTTAATCCTGTTAATATGCATTTTTAACATTAGGTTTAATATTATTTCCTGCTAGGTGTTTCCTCGAGCTAGAAGCTATACCGATTTTGCCTGGCTACAGTGTTTATACAGGCCTATAATAAATTGAAACCAGATCCAACTTTACCCCTGGAATATGTAATATAACATATGAATGTAACAGAGAAGAACTTACGGTCTTTCTTTGCCTCCGGTGACGATGAGGCCGTCCCTCAGTGTGGTGTACATAGTGAACACGGGGCCCGTATGAGCTTTGGCCACTATTCTTACTAGAATGTGTTCCTTCCATACACACACATCCCCACTTATGGTACCTGTAAATGTCAAGTTATTCTGAAAAGAAAACAAATCTGCACTAATCTAGTGGCCTAAGAGAGCAGAGCAAGCAGCACACAAACAGTTCACAGCACATTCAAGCATACAGTGTGGCATCTGTTGAGCTGTAAATATTATTAGACCTAAGTCACGAGTTAAAAACAAACAGCGTGATAAAATTCGAAGGAGAATAGACTTCACAGGATTAACTTACAGCTCCAAATGCTACTGAAAGCATGGTCTGCATCCGCGCGTCCTCCAGGGTACTGAGCACGCCTTTCTTGCTGAGCAAAGCTCGGCCAGCTAACGTCCAGAAACGCACGTGTTTGATGCCCACAGACACAAAGTGTGTGTCTGAGTCCGGCCGAAATTCGGCCACAAAGATCCTCTGGGTGTGACCTATCCGGCTGGCCACTTTGGCACCTGAAAGCCAGCGTGATTGTTCTGTCAGAGGAACTCCCAAGAGAAAAAACAGGGAAGTGCTTTTTTTGTTTTCTTACCTTCTTGCCACTTCCAGATGGTGACAGTGTGTTCGGGATCCAGGCCCACAGACAGCAGGAGTTTCCCTGTGGCACTGAAACTAACAGAACAAACCCCACCGGCGTGGAAACAGCGTAGCACCGAGAGTGTCTGCTTGGTCATGGCATCCCACACATGGATAGATGGAGACGTGGCTAAGGGAACACAAACAGACATCTTATCACAGTTATTCTTAGTGACACTTTTAAATAACAATTTTTATTCCAGAAAGTTGTTTTTAATTTTATACACTGCTCTCTATAAATTTCATATTCTCATTTGGCAACTTTGTAAAGGTAAATATGGCCACTAGATGGCAGTGACTTAACATTTGTAGCAGTCAGATCCCTAACCATTGTTGAATGTTTTAACTCTTACCTGACATGTCACCAATGTCACCTGTAAACCAAAATAAAAAACAGATTTATTGACAAAAACAACCGAGGTCTGGCTTTTGAGCAACAGTGGTAACCAAAACCAATAGCCTTTAAACTAGCTAACAAAAGTGATCTGCAAATTAAAATTTCCTGTATGAAATGCAATTGCATGAAGTCACAACTTCTTTGTCACTTGTCTTTTGCAATGTGAGAAAATGTGAGCAAAAAATACACTTTTAATTATTCCTACAGGTACAGATGAGGACAGAATTACTCGGCTTATTTTGAAAATTTCATGTTTCGTGCTGTAAAACAGTGTAAGAAATTTTTAACACAGCTGTTTCAAACTTAGTTTTACAAAAGTTAAAAGTACAAGGGTCAGAATGATTTCCCCTCTGATGATAATATCAATTTATGCATAATTTTTGCTGGATTTTGCTGCCTGCAGTCGTTTGTTGTAGTTTTCATCTAGACTCACACACGTCTCGTGAAATCCGAGCCCATTCTTCTTCTGCAAATGCTTCAAGCTTTTCTCACCTTAATGATCTTCTGGCGTGAACAGTAGTCTCCAGTCCACTTCATGGATTTTCAATAAGATTCAATTCAGGGCTTTGTACAGGCCAGTGAATAACAGCTTCTCCTTCCTGAGGTAGTTCTTCACTAGGAGCGATGTATGTTTTGGGTTGTTGTCATATTGGAAGACAATGCAACGATCCAGATACACTTTTGCTGTTTTCTTCACAAATCTTCACTTATCTTTCTTCCTTCATGATTTTCTTCCACCTTGACCTGATTCCTAGTTCCTGACACACTGAAGCATCCCCACAGCTTTAGTGGGGACGACGTTCTTTGCACTGGAGGCTTCTCCCTTCTTTCTCAAGCATAAGCAGCATCTCTGTGTCCAAAGAGCTCTAGTTTCATCTCATATGATCAAAGCATCCATAATCATTCTGCAGGTTGCCCTTAGCATACTTCAGTTTGCTTTGAAGGTGTCTCTTCCGCAGGAGTGGGTTTGACTTGGCCTCCAAACTCACATTTCTCTGCATGGCTCTAGTGACTTCTTCTTGGGAAGAATGTCTTCTTGGGAGAATGACTCGGCTAAGTCCTTCACTCGTGTCTTGGCAGTTGTTCTGGTGTCTTTAGGCACATCTCCCACTAGTTTTCTTCCCAGAGTCTTTGAAATCTGTCTCTTCCTTACTTTGCCAGGCTTTTTCTGTACAGTATAGCTTCCTTTGAATTTTTGATAACACTTCTAACTCTACTTCCTGACATGTTTTCTCAAGTCTAAACTGATTTCCTTCTAGAAATCTTTTTGGAAAAACATAGAAAATTTAATAGTAGCACTAATAATGTTGTCCTCATCTGTAGTCATGTTTTAAAAATGGTGATTTGGAGATTTGGTTGATTGTGCTGATGAGCTTATAAGAGAAGGGCGTATGGTAATCCAACACAGGACAGAGACTAGAGAAAGAAGCAGCTGTTGACACAGGAGGGCGACTTTTCACAAACATACCTACTTGGCCAGTTGCCACCACGTTGGGGAATTTGGGGTGTTGATTAATGGTCAGGCACAAAATGTCATCACTGTGTTCCACATAGAAACTTTGGCAGGCTGTGTGAATGCACACATACACGCATTAAGTTAAATACATGTTAATTTCTTTGCCATGTTGGTTCAGTCGATCCTCCGCCGACTTACAGGTCGTTAAGTTGAGCACAATTCCGACGGAGGCCGTGTGGTAGATTATGTCAGTCCCCTCATTCAGGTAGTGCACGTTGTTGCGGCAGTCGTTGCCACGGTAACCAAACACCAGCTCTAACACCAGGTCCTGTGGGAGAGTCGGGGAAAAAAAAAAAAAAGGCGATCTGAAAATCAGAAAGGTTAACGCCATGACAACCAAGATCTTCAGGGCAAGCTTGCTCGCTGAAGATCGTCATTATTCGATTAGGCCTCATCATCATCCTCATTCCACAGAGAGACTATGTGGACTGAGGATGAGCATGCAGAGTCTTAGACTGAAATAATCATATTAGAAAGCAGCATTCTGAATCATCTGCTGATCTAAGACAGACAAGCCTTCTTGGGCCTCCATAAATCCATCATCTGTGTATCTGTATTAATGTGTTTAGGTAAGAATATGAGGCATGGCTGTGCATTTCAGTGGATGCAGTGGACATGTGTCCTTCAATACTTAGAATGCATGCCTTTGTCTCCTCTGATAAAACACTTAAGACAGGGGTATGCAACTCCAGGCCCCGAGGGCCAGAGTCCTGCAGGTTTTAGATGTGTTCTTGATCCAACACAGCTGATTCAAATGGCTAAATTAACTCCTCAGCATGTCTTGTAGTTCTCCAGAGGCCTGATAAGGAACTAATCATGTGATTCAGGTGTGTTGACCCAGGGTGTTATCTAAAACTTGCAGGACATCGACCCTCAAGGCCTGGAGTTGCCCACCCCCGAGTTAAGAGGACCTGTTTGAACACAGCCTTTTAACCCTAAAGGTAACAGAAGATCATCTGACAATAAAGCCTTTTTTCTCAAAATCTCTAAAGTAAGTTGTACTGTTTGCTTTAAAGCGTTTTCCACGCTTTAAAGTGTTAATGCTAGTTTGCTAGCAAATCTTAATGTAATGTTCCCTGACCTTGTTTTCAGCCTGGAGATGCACACAATTCCTAAAAAAAACATCCCAGAACGGGGAGAACGAGCGGAAATCTCACATCGGCTGTGACATTTCAGAGGTCTGAGAAATCAAAATAAACAAACTTATCAATATCCCCAAGCAAAAGGAAAATATCTGGCAAAAACCTGGAAACATAAAACTTTTACCCTCCAATCTCAAACCAGGGAAAAGCAAAACACAAAAGAGAGCATCACAACCTACACGTGTGTTACATTACATGAGAAAAAAATGAGATTAATTATATGAAAGTCCAGGAGGCTGGAATGCCTGTTAGCTGGTGCCTAATTTTTAATTTATTAAATTCATTTTTAGGAAAAGAACTGATATGCGAGAAAAGAAATGACCGACACTCAAAATCTTCCACGGCCCGATCACCACACCCCTCTAAAAGGATCCCTGCCAGGGTTCAAATGAAAACCACCATATTAGGTCCTTACCTCGATGGGTCTCTTCTTTTTGCCGACATTGTTGGTCTGTAGCTTCTCTGGCTGTGGCAGCGCTCTGCTGACAGGAGGCCTGAAACAGATAGCTGCGATAAGAGAGCTGCCGTAGAGCTGCTTCTCATGCTGACAGTAATAATGATGATGATGAACATAATAAGGATCATTGCAATATGGTTTTACATGGATATAACACTGCTTACGCTTCACAGTACTCTGTGTCTCATTGTTGCTATTCTTTATCACTTTTAGTTACTTCCTGTTTAATTTTCAGGGTAAGTTTCCAGCTTATGTTTCTAATCATGCCTTTATTATTGTCTGATTTAATTTACTGCTGTCTTATTAGTGTCCTCCCTGGTGTGAATTCAGTCTAGCTTCTCTCAGTATTTGTCAGATCGATGAGTCATCTTCCTTTTTTTTCATTATTAACTTAAGCTCCTTTTTGTGTGAGCGACTGGTTGCACCTCTAACAGTTAATTTAGTAAGTAATTAGTGTTTAACATCAAAACTAAGGTGTTTCTCTACTGTTTTAGAGCTGAAGCACAAACAAGCTCAATTGGCTCATTATCAATCACAATTCAAAAGTTATTGCAGTGTGTGAAGTATAGAACGAAAGTTATAAATTAAGTAAAAGAGGCTCACGGCAGGTTTAGTATCCAAGACAAATGAATGTCTTGAACACCACCAGATGAAAGCATTGGAGTTCAGCCATAAAAACCATGAACATACGTGAACACATTGGCATGAAATCAATTCAGTGCATTGACGGGAATGCCACCACTATGCTTCCATAATGTGAGACTAAACCTACAGGGCCAATTCCGCCATGATCGTGTGGCATGCAACAATTGCAGCAAAGCGATTTTTAAAGCATCATTTCATATTTTTTTATGCAAGAGCTTGACAAAACAGAAATTGTTTCCTGGTTTAAATTTGGATGATTTCCCCTTCAGGTCCATCTCTTCAGCCTTCTCTTGACGGCTTTCAGCTTGGCTGCTATTTTTAGATCTCTCTAAGGTCCTGTTCTGTCCCTCTTTTGTTCCCATGCGAAGTGCACTGGATCTCCTTCAGTGTGCACAAAAGTTGCTTGGGAATCTGGGAAACGGGGCGGATGATGACAAAAGTTGTGTTGCCGTGACCAAAAATCTATATTTTAAGTGCACCTTTGAAATGCACCACAGTTCAGGTCATTTCTACTGAATGGTCAACCCCCTTAAATGACCCAGGATGTCACTGCACTGATAGCCTCACCCTGGCAGACAAATTCATGTCGCATAACCCCGTGGGTGATGAAAACAACCAAAACAAAACTCCAACAGAAAACTTCTCCTGCTGAGGTGGAAGAGCTGGAAATTTAGCTCTCGTGTGTCGTTAAATCAACTCAGTGGCCTAATGTGATCTCAATGTCCCACCAAATTTTTTGTTTTTAATAAGTAACAGAATTCCAATCTAATAATGTTCACCTGGATCACAGCAAAGAGTTTAAAAAAGCTAAAACACAAACCCAAATGAAAGACACAATTTACCCCACTCGCAATAAATGTATTATTCTTTTTTGCAAGCTTTAAAGATCTGTAGATGAATGTCTGGAATATGGCAAGTAAAATAAAGGCAATTTTAAAAATATATCTTAGATTTTGTTTTGTCTAGTCTAGGGCCCTTTTTGAGATTTAGTGACTAAACAATAGCAGTATTTATTCACGGTTCAAACTATGGAAAAGTAAAGCTAGAATCCCCACATAGGGAGCAGTGGTATAATTAATGCCGTTACTGCAGTTTTCACACTTTGCAAAGGCATCCACTAAGCTAAATTTGACTCTTTGGTGAGCCAATATCAAAATATTTGAAACCACTGCTGTGTATTCAAATTTAGGCTTCACTTGAAACTCTGTGCAAGTTTAAGGTCAAGGGTAAGAGGCAAGAGGTCAGAGCAGGACCTTCAACAATCCAAAAGTAGCAGATTTCTACAAGTCAACTCCTGTAATTCTATATTAACAAACCATAGTTAATACAGACACTTGAAAAAGACTGATGATATTTATTTTCTTTTAAAATTTCTGAAAAAGACCCAAAAAAAGCAATAGAGGGGAGATAAGAAAGAGTAGAAAAACACAATGAGATGCTCACCTCGATCCTCTTCATGGCAGCAATGACAAAGAAAGAACAAGAGTTAGAAAAAAAAGGTTTCCCACAGCGCTCGCTGCTGCCAGGCGGACACGTGTAAAGCAACACCTCAGCCACTGAGGATATAAAATATAAGAGTCAGTGCCGCCGTGTAACCATGACAACAAAAGTCCATTTCTATGACAACCGCTGCCCAAAACATGCTGCGTGGTTAGTTGCATCAGTGTCAAAAAAATCAATCAATCAATCAAGCTGTGAAAGAATAAATCTGAAACAACAGTCGGTGATGCATTAGAGATGTTTTATAACTGTGGGAAATTTCATCATGCATGATCTGGAACAATAACAAAATGATCTTCAAAAAGACTTTGAAAGAGATGATGATGTATAATGTTGATATTTCTTATCACTTGATATCACTGTAATCCTCCCTTTCTCCCCGAGTCTCTGACTATTAAAAAGATTTAGTACTACTTGTCCAGATTCTGTTGCGATGACTACTAATGAGGACAGGAAACTACAGCAAAATAATACAATCTCATTTTAATTTTGAGCCCCGTTTTTCCTGATTGTGTGAACACCTAAAACAGGGATTTAATTGGTCCAGCTTTTTTCAAACATTAACTCCAGACAAGAAAGAGAATGAACATGACCATCAGTCGATGTCATGACTGTGTTGTTTTTATTGTGATTCTTTCTAATTCATTCTGTTCCCCAGTGTTCCTCCTTCTTGCTTTTGTGCCTTCTCTTGCACTCGTCTGTATTCCCTCATCTTTTTTTTTTTTAACCACGTTTAGTGTCCATGTTTAAGGAGCCTCACAAGGGAAATTGGAGAAGAAAAATTGAAGATCTGTGAGATCACGCAAAGGTTTTTCATTAAGTCCATGCACTTTCAAGTCAGTACTGAAACCTGGGAAACAACCATAGCGATGGAAGTCACACAACTGCGTGAGAGATTCAAAGATTTTTACTTTTAGCTTGGCATAAAATATTACGACATTACCTCAGTGCTTTGCAGCGTTTTTCACCAATGTCCCTTGCAGGGCTCCGTACATGTTCATGTCTCAGCAATACTTAATTGTCTTTTGGTTATTTATGGTTGTCGTTGATAGCTGGTTTTCTCACCTGCCCTGCTTCAGTGTCCTTGGGCAAGATAGGGTTAGGATTAGTTGCCCTCACTGCATCTGTATGAGTGTGTGTGTGAGAGCATAAATCCATAGAAGAAAGACGAAAGCGCTGTATGAATGTGAGCTCTTTGTGCTTCTCATGTTTGCATTTTGATCCCTGCTTGCATTAACGTATTGCCATATGAAGCCTGTTTCTTGTTCTTATCACCTTTTGCTTTTGGGTCTTCTCACCAGCATTTTACGACTTTAGAAACTGCTACTAGAGCGTGTCAAACACAAGACAGATATGGCTTACTGTGAATTTACCAGGCAGTTATCGGCACTTTTTTCACATTAAAGCACCACACTGAATCTGTACTAAGGAGCTGGCAGATAAGATTGTTTCTAATTTAGCCCTTTCTTTTCTTACATTAATTCCGACTTAGTAAAAGTTTTTCATTTTGCACTTTATTTTCTCAAGGCTTCACTATAGTGACTCCCTCCTCACTCTCCCGCCTACAACTAGATCCGAATCAGCTCAGAAGTCAAGATTCTGACTGGTTTTAACATTTTACCCCTGGCTGGCTTCTTTCCATTTTTAACATTTTTACTGATAACATTTAACACATGCTTGTGTCGACCCCAGGCTGCATGGCAGAAACGTTCAGATTTAAAAGGGGTGCCACTCTAAATGTGAAGCTTAACTAAAAAGGTGATAATGCTTTGCTTGAATACAGCATGACCAGACTTGAGAGGTTTGCAGACTTCTCTTGAATGACTTCTTAAAACACATTTTTGTAGCACAGCTTTTATGTAACCCTATCTTTTCTTGTGTTTTTGTTTTTTTAACTGTTGGTACTTTTTATAATGAAAATTTGAGTTGTACACCTCGCCATCACCTTTTCCTTACATTAACCTCCTAATTTGATCCTTTTGTAGCAACAAAGATCGGCTTCCTATTTGAATGTGGTGTTCTGCTTTTTGCTTCTCAGTCAAACTGGTTTATAATCTCTAATTTTAGAGGTGCTATATGAGTGAAGTTAATATTGTGCATCTCTGTTGGGTAATGTTTACAATAGCTAAGGGTTATGGTGCATGTGTGAAAACGGCTTATGGGATCAAGGCCACACTTTCTTTTTTATTGCTGTTACATACATTTTGCCTATGTGCCTATGCCTATTGCTTTAGGATAATCCCTCTATATAATTACAAGAACTTACCTGACCACCCCTTGTCTTCAAGTGGAATAAAATAATGGAGCAGGATAGTGACAGATGGACAGCCATTAAAGGAAAGAAGAGCAGAAAAGGCAGAGTTATTTCAAAAGGGAAGGGACAGGAAAAGAAAAGATACGCTGTGCGAAGAAGTCAGGTTTGGCTTTAGCTTGACACGAAAGCCAGAAGTTATTATTATTGTGTCACTGTTTCAGTGAGAAATACCTTTCATCCACAGACGGCTCTTTCAGCTGCAAGTGGGGTTTCACACCCGTCATTGGTCGCATGTTGGTGGATAAGGCCTTGATGGTGTAGTTGATCTCATTCTCCCTCGTCACATCGCTGTCATAACCTGGTGGGAAAAAGGAAACTATAGATTTTTCATTCGACAAGAGGATCATGCCTGACAAATAAAAATCTTAGAAGAACCCAATTTCTTGCCTCCATCGTCCTCGCTCTCAATATCCGACTCCTCGCTGTCACACTGTCTGATTTCCCGGTGGCCCTCGGGCTCGTGGGCCCAAATCATGAGGCACGTGTCACCCCCACCGACAGTCACCAAGAGGCTGTCGTCGTGGGTCCATCGCACATTAGTAACATGTGTGCTGTGGGCCACATAGCGTTTGAACTTTGCATACTTCCCCTGGGGGAGAAGGACGCCATTTACCATTTGTGACATTAACACATAATTAACATAAAATTTGCACAACTTAAACTTATGAGTAGAGTCACACGATGTTTAAACAAGATAATGCAGAGAATTATGCACTGGGTCAGACCTTGACAGGATATCTGAAGAGCTTAATGTATCCTAGATCATCTCCTGTTGCTAGCACCTTCCTGTCATTACTAAGGCTGGCAGCGGTCACCTCAGTGACCTCGGTTATCACAGGCCAGATGCCCTCAACAGATGTTCCCAGGACACACGTCCATGTGCTCCAATCGATCTTCTCCACCTAAATAATGCCAGGAAATAGAAAAACAAATGTCACTCTGGAAGAACAATAACGTAAGTTCTTAGAAATACAGTCTGAGGGTTTTACTCCAAGAAGCCTCACAGGTAAAACTAAAATATTATATTGAATCCAAAACCCTACCATGCGTTTATTAGAAGATTCAACATCTGTAATCTTCAATGGCTGGAAGAAAAATAATTTATAATACACCAGCTGCCAAGGGAAATGATTTTAAAGATGGAATAGATCTTTTGGAGGAATATTAATGTGCTGCTTGGAAAAGCTTTTGTACAAATTGCACAAAAGAAAAATCCAGAGTCAGATGTGACAAACTTTTAGTGCACAGCTTAAAGTGGACCTGTTATGGTCATTTATAGCTTAATATTTTCATCCAGGATTCTACCAGAGAAGCTCTGGATGTATTTTATAATAAGCTTTGCTGCACCGCCTTAGTTCACCCATATCAAAATCAAGCTGTGATACATAGCCCACGGCAAATAGAAGGTTTGAACAGGAGGCAGGTGGGGGTTGTGAAGCCTTATTAGGAATATCTGCACTAACTGACATCATAAATTATCAATGGTAGAAAAAAAGTGTCTGTAACTGACCATTTAGGGCAGTCTGAAGGTTGAGTTTTAGTAAGTCTTGCTTACTTACAGACATGACTGCCTAATCATTTGAAACCGGGGCCATATTTAATATGAGCATTGATCACTGTAAGATCATCACAGGATCATCATGTTGTCTTTAACGCTACATGTTGACGCCTTTTTGCAGGTTTGCAAGTTCTATCAGAAGATAGAACCTCATGCAATGAGATTTCTGCCATCATCATTGTTTGCTCACGGTGTATTTCATGATTTTTGGACTTCACTCCCTAATATTTTAGGCTTTCATCTTACAACATAGTGTCTTGAGATAACTGCTGTAGTGAACTGGCACTATGTAAATGACATTGGATGTCTGTTAAATATCAAGCTACAACTGTAAGATGGTTAGCTTGCCTTAAAGGAAGAACTGGAAAAGTGGGAAATAGTTTAACAGGCCTGGATCAACTAGTTAGCTGCTTGTATTTTTGCTCAGCTAAGCTATGCTAACTTCTGCTGACTCCAATATGGAGGAGGTAGTTGGTGACAGAATGCTGGCAAGGCTCCTGGCAGTCACGGACAATGACTCCCACCCCCTCCATAAAACACTGGACAATCCGAAAGAGCAGTTTCAGCAACACATTCCTTCTATCTTGCTTTGTGAAGGAACAACACACAAGGTCGTTCCTTCCTGCTGCTATCAGACTCTTTAATTCTTCTAACTGGGTCTGACCTGCCCATACTGAACAGGACTAAAAACACCTCACTGCACTCCATTACTTATTGTAAGCTACAATGTATATTTCTACACCTGTGCACGTATAATATCCCAGAAACATCTAATATTTGTGTTCTTTTATAAATATATTCATAGTTATATTTGCCTGTTGTATGTATTTCCCCGTGGGATTAATTACGTTTCTCTGATCCGATTTTATGCAAATTAATATTATCATAACATCAGGTTTTGGCATAAAGATGACATGCTATATTAAAATGACAAATTTAAGGCCTAGTTTTAGTGAAAAAATAGGAAATAACATAAGACCAAGAACAGAGCCTTGAGGCTCTTTACAGCACAAACTATCTCATCAATAGAAACAAAGAAATAGACAAAAAAAAAACAAAAAAACAACCCACAAGCCAGGCAAGAGCAGAACTAACCTTTCAATTACAATTACCATAACCACTGCAGACACAAGAAATGTTAGGCAACAACAGACAAATGGATCACGATGCAGTAAAATGAGAAGAGAAGACATCTAATGCTCCACTGAGACGTGACATAGTCACATCTGTCATCGCTGACCCTTATTTTCTTTATGCTCCCTGTTTCTGTGTGCCTCACAATGAGTGTGAATGTCACAATGTCTTAAAGTGACCCTAAACACTATCCCACTTCCACAGCCAAAATTAGAACGGTACTGGTGAAAACTGGGCCGTCTTAATGCTTCACTGCCCTTCCCCAAGCCTCCTGTGATCCCGAAGGGAAAATGTGTGCCAACAGCGCCATAACCATAGTTGTGCCTTTTCCTCACCGCTTACCTCTGTAGCTGGGATGGTCTGCCTTTTGCCTCGAGGAGCCTCGAAAAAAAACTGCTCCTTAGTACTCGTGTTGACTTGGAGTAGTTTTCCTGTTAATTAAAGAGCCCAGTGGGTATAGTGGTTCATATTATTTTCAACAGTGAGATTTTGAATCCATAACTGGTTCCTAAAAAGTCATTTGCAGAGATTTAGTGAGCATTTTAGGAACCTGCTTACCTCTCCTGTCCCAGTCCAGATGGGTAATGTAGTTGAGGCATCCTTTGCACACTCCTACCCTTTTGCTGCTCATTACATTGTAAATATCCACAAAGCTGTCTCCTGATGCCACTGCAAGGTACTTCCCAGCTCCTGAGCCAATAAGAAAAGAAGATAAAAATGCGAGTTAGTTTCAGTCCAGACTGAATTATCGCAAAAGTTGACAAATCACTCTGACTCTAACTTTGCGATCACCTGACTTTTCATGTAGCATCACAAGCAGGTGAATAATGTACATATAGCATATAAATAAAAAATAGCATGGCCCCTTAGTCTCACTACCTTACATAAACAGGAAAATGAGTAGAGTCAGGGGTTAAAGTCAGATTTGGCAGGTGGGGGAACCCTAAGATTGGTTGAAGTGGCTCAGCGTGGGGAATAAAAATCACTCACAATAACTTCTATTGTGAACTCCAGCAGATTTTTTTGTGTAAAGGCTGAGATCAGCTGACCTGCTGCAGTGGCTGCTTCTGTGAGGTTTACTGCTCTTTGTGGATTTACACAACTGAATTTAACAAGAGGTAAGCATATGTTTCATTATTCATCTTGGCTCATTTCCGTTCCCTACACTAACAGTATGCTGTTTAGAATGGCAATTTGGAGACTCTTGTAGGTCTACATACTTGAAAAAACAAACAAATAACATAATTAAGGACTAGAAACAATTACTACACAACTTTGTATAATGCCTTCTAATCTAAGGAAGGTGCTCTCAGGAAAGAATGGGTGTTGGGTAGAGAAACAGGATCCCTTGCATTGTAGATTAAGGTTAAGTGTCCAAGAGAAAGAGAGTTTAGTTTCTTGCTCTCACTTTGTCCAACCCCACTGTTTCTCATTCCTCTCTTGCTGTTTCTCTGTCTGGCCTTATTACAGAAAGCCATTAATTTGGGTCATGCCTGCAGCAATATCTCTCCGATTCACAGCGGGAGGAAAATATATACACCAGCTGAAATTCTGCACAGCATCCTACGTACTGTAAACTCAGATGCTTTGGAGGGCACATGGCTTTTAGAGGTCTATTTTCTTCTCAGACTTTTGTACCGGTGAGGAAATGCGGAGGTGAACAGACAGACCTGGAGAGAATCTGATATCTGAGATGATGTCCTTGCGGTGGTGGAAGGACACCAGGTCCTCCAGGGTGTCTGCATTCACAATAATGAAACTGCCGTCATTCAGGCCCACCGCTAAAGCTTTGCCATCAGGGGAGAAGCAGCAGCAACGGCCGCCTGTGGAGGACAAGGTGTCTGTTAAGTGCCCGGGACTGGTCAGCTTCCTGTTATCGGTTAGTGTTTCAACAGTGACTCACCTTTCCTGAGTTTGCGTACAGCCAACATGCAGTGGCTCGGCGAGAGGTCCCATATGCGCAGGGTTTTGTCATCGCTGACAGTAGCACAGAGAGGGAGATGGGGATGAGTAGCCAGGCCCCACACTTCACCCTCCATGTGACCCTGCCAATACACAAAAGGAGAAATATTTGATTGAAGTGATCACCACATTTTTACAACAGGTGATGAAAGTTAAATAAAGATTCAACAGGAATAAATATATATGTACAATATACTTGTACATTTTTTGTACCTGCTTTTGTGTTATTTATTCCCAATTGTTCACATCTTATTTCTCTGCTGACTTATTTTTATTATTCTTTTTTGCATTACCCCCCTCTTCTGTATTCCTTCTAAACTCTTTAGCACTGATTTGATCAAACTTTAACTTTTCTTAATGGAGAACTTTTTCTTTATCATATTCTGTGAATCAGTAAATATAATTTCACTTAATGTTGGTCTCATTTTGTGTATCCTAGTGGGTACACTGGCTATAAAATCAAACAAGGGGTCCTCAATAACTCAGAACTATTTTAGTCATTTATGACAACATTAAATATTATGCACAAAAAACTTTTTATAATGGCTTTACAGTTTCCATTATGTGCGATAAATATTCTATTGTAATTTATCATATTCCATATCTACCTTAAGACTTGATGTTGATATTCTAGGACCGCACCATGCATCACTCCAAAACACTCCAATGCAGGGATTAAAATTGAAAAATCAAAGCCCATAACGTTAAAAAGACATACACGCACAAAAATAAAGGGACACTTTTTATTCAGAGCATCAGGTCAATTGAACTGTTGGGATATTGATCTGGCCAGTTAAGTAACAGAGTGGGTTTTTATGCACTATCAGCTCCTTTGGTGTTAATGAAATTAACATCCCTCCAAACAGGAATGGTTTTACAGGTGGAGGCTGCTGATACTTTTCTGTTTTTTTTTTCTTACTAGTTTTGCATTTGGTCAGCCTCAGTGTCACTACTGTTAGCATGAGACGATACCTGGACCCTACAGAGGTCGCAGAAGTAATCCAGCTCCTCCAGGATGGCAATTCAATTCTAGCCCTTGCACCAAAGTTTGTTGTGTCTCCCAACACAGTCTAAAGATCATGGAATAGACTCCAGGAGGCAGACAGTTACTCTAGGAGAGCTGGACAGGGCAGAGTATTTAAGTCTTTAACCCATTAGCAAGACCAGGATCTGTTCCTTTGAAAGCACATGATGAAAACTGCCAGAGCCCTACTGACCACCAGCTGGTGTGAATGTCTCTGACTGAATAATCAGAAACAGACTTCATGAAAGTGGCCTAAGGACCCACCATCCACAGTGGGACCTATGTCCACTGCCCAGCACCATGACGCCCAACTGACATTTGCCATACAATACCTGAATAGGCAGGTCCACATGCCTGTAACATCATTCAACATCAACATCATTCAAGTGTGTTACGGGCAGCATAACATTTCAGACTCACCATTTCAGTCTGAAATGGTCTGGGAAGGCACAGACCTCTCCTCTGCACCTCAGACTGTGCAGGGGCTCAGTAATGGACTGGTCCATGCCCCAGCATTGTCAGGCATGCATTAAAGCATGTGGCGGTCATACAAACAACTGATGATTTTCAGGGTATTAAATTTAATTTGTTGTGGTTTCAAGTTATTTGACGTCAGCAATAAACAGGCATACCATTTGCACACACAGAAATCTTTACATTCTTTTTTTACTGCCTACAAATACCAGTATTCCTCCAAAATGAGTTAATTCGTGGAGTTTTTACTCATCTAACACAGTTAACCTCATTAGCTTGTAGAATAAACCGTCCCCTTTTGTTCTCATCAATTGATCGCTTCTTGAGTGATCTAAAGGGCAATCAATAGCATTTGCTCCATCTGCCTAAAATCAAGGAGGAGATGAGGAGAAATTGCAGGAGCACTTAACCAAATTAACAATCTCCCTCTGAGTGCCAGTAATTCATCAGCATTTACAACTATTTCCTCTGTGAATTGGCATTGGTAAGTTTCCATGTCTTAGACAATTAAACCATACTATAATATTCACCTATTAAAAAGTGCAACATATCGTGACGTTCTTTATTTAGATTTTTGCACCCATAAAGACTTTCGCACTTTTACGTAAACCTTAATGCCTAT
The DNA here is from genome assembly GCA_015108515.1 of Hemichromis elongatus. Lineage (NCBI taxonomy): Eukaryota > Metazoa > Chordata > Actinopteri > Cichliformes > Cichlidae > Hemichromis > Hemichromis elongatus. The sequence continues at coordinate 45,132 of VUQR01031307.1, read as the reverse complement.
TAAGATGGATTGAAACATGCCATCAGTTCTCAAACACATTACCTTAGACTAATCCTTCCACCACCTTCCTGAAAGACCATTCATTTTTGGTCCAGTAATTCAATTAAGGCCCCATACTGAAAATTATTTTGCACAGGTGAGTAATCTATGGCACCAGTATTATGTTGTTAAGGACGCTTGAGCAATAAGGAAAATGTATTACAACAATCCTCACCATGCATCAGTTTTTTATCTGTGAAACAAAGCACATATTCCTCTTCTGAAATCTTTACTAACTCAGATGAAGTTCGACTCCACTACTTGTGTCAAGTGAAAGACTTCTAGCTCGTCATATTGCAGAGAAACTAGCATCCTCGTGAATATCCTGACTGGGCTGGTACAGGCTAAAGCTGATGACTGATGTGTTTTCTTCTTACCTGGACGAGCAGAGTGATCGGACCACTCTTGTCCACCTCCAAGATCTCGCCGTTCTTGGTGCCCACTAAGATGTGACCATGGCCAAGAGATATGGCACGTATGGAGGGATTGTCCTCTAAGAGCAACCCTGCAGAGTCAGTGAATTAAAGAATGAAGTCACAAAGACCTTAGCAGGAACCAGGCTACAGGATGCAATCTTCATTTCAGTTAAATGCATTGAATGTTTTAAATGGATTTGCATTACATAATGGCTAGACATAAATGATCCAAGGGCAGCAGCAGACAGTTCAGAACAGGGTGACCTTTTTTTACCTTTGGAGCCTGGAGCTAGGACTGCTCTCTTGATGGCATAGGTTTTGAGGCATCTCTCGAAAGTGTCATCCCACAGTGCTACTATACCATCCTTTCCACCAGTCACAAATCCCTACAGGGCCAAAATATTACAACATGTAAAGCTGCAATGATCTCCTGCTGCCTGAGGTTGTCACTGTCAGATGAAGTCTTATGATAAATAATATCTGCTTTCAAAGAGAAATCTAAACTGAGATGTAAACAGATGTAACTGGAAAATCTAATATCAGGTTTTAAAAGGGATCTATTGTGCTCATTTCCAACATGGTTTTATTCTTGGACTCTGAGTAACTCCTTATTTACTTTGGTGCCTAAAATCCATTTAATTGTATGGAAGCATATCTTTTAACTCAGTCCTTCCACCACTGAAGATAACTTTCTTCTGATTGGATGGCCCTCACAAACAAAAGATATTACAGTGCATGCACCTCAGAGCTGTGTGCCTAAGGTGAGCATATTAAAAATATCTGCTCTCACTGACATCTTAACAAATATCAGCAGAATGATGGTTGAGGTTTGGGCTGAGGGATTACTAGGTTTAAGATGGACATTCACCAGAAAATAAGAAAAAGCACAACAGGACCACTTTAAAATGATGACAGAATAAAAATATTTAATGATCTGCAAGGTAAAGAAAACAATTTCTCTTGATAAGGGGAAGAGCGTTTCCTCTTAGATTTGTGTTATACCTTTTCTAGAGCATGCATACTGAAAACAGGGCCGTCATGGGCTTTGACCGTCTTCATCAGGAACATGTCCCTCCAGATGCAAATGTCCCCTGTGCATGTGCCTGAAAACACCATCTCCTCCGACCAACCATACACAGCACACATCATAGTCTCCGTCTTCCCCATGTTTCCCTTGCGCCCAATTAGACCACCACCTGAAAAAGACACAGACAGTCACGCTGAGATGTGTCACGGCTAAGCCAGAGCTCTGCTTTTTAGAGGTTGTTCTACTAGTCAACAGTGAAATACAGGACTTACCAGCTTTATGCCAAAACTTCATATGTTTCACACCAGCTGTGATGAGCTTGTCAGGAAGGTAGGGATTTATTTTGACAACAAATATCTTGTCCTTGCTTCCCCTGAAAAACAGCATTTTAAATTTTTAACACAAGCTTTTAATTTGCTGTTTTTAACACTGCTGCAAAATTAAAATGCTTATAAGATAAATAACAACCTTTAATTTGTGTAGTTATGTGTTATGTGTGGTATGTCATTATGCACAAAGTTCACAACCAGTTTAGGCTGCATACATCCTCCACTTACAGTAGCTGCTCAGTCATTGAAAGCATGCCATGAAGCTCCTAACACAGAGTTTCTGTGCTGATGTTAATGCAAGAGGAGGTTTGGAGCTCTGCGGTTACTGAGTCAGCAGTAGCGTCGGCTACTTTTATGCACCATGCCCCTCAGCACTTGATGAACCTGCTCTGTAACTTTACAAGGTCTGCTAGTTAGTAAATGAGATGCTGTGGCTCTTAAATGCCTCTAATTCTCAATAATACCACTTACAGTGGAAGAAAGGAACAAAATTCACAAGCTGACTCATTGCAGTGACATACGTCAGTGCCACGCTTGAATTCACTGAGCTTCTGTAGCTCCTCTATGAATCAAGGTTTGGATAAGTGGTTAAAAAATCGGATGGCTGTATTGTTTGTCAACTTGATCCATTTAAAAAAATGTTCTGAAAAAGATGCTATGGTTTTATGAGGAAACATCAACTACTTAAAAAAAAAAAAGCAAAATTTGACACCATGAGAGAACTGATCTAAAAAACAAAGTTCTGTTAATCCTTAATTAAAACAAAAGATGAAAATCAAGAGTGACAAAATATGTTGTTTAACAGAGATAAATTGGAAAAAACACAAAACGGAAAAACTAAATGAAAAGTGTTGTGCACATACAAATCGTACTAAAGCAAATATAATCACACAGGAAATGTCGTTAATTTTAGTCTTGGTCAAATTTAGTCAATACAGCTACCCTGAGGAAGCTGTGATGCATGTTTTTTGACTGAGATGATTACATAAGGATGTGCCAACTGTTTCTATTGTTGCATCTTATTATTGTGCTGCTCTGAACTTCTTAAATCTTGCTGCTGACAAACATCGCCCATACAATTACACTGTAATAAAGAAAAGCTAAATCCAACACTGAAACTAATAAAAGCACCCTTCAGCCTCTCCATCCCATACCCACTCCTCCTTTGCCAGCTGAGGCTGAGGCAGCAGTGCTGTACAAGCCAGGCTCTGTCAAGCCCCATTTCTCTTTGTCCACCTCACTGTATTTCCCACCAGTGTCTATAAAGGAGATTAGGCTGCTCTAGCTGTCCCTAAGCTCCAGTGAGAGCCTGGCAAGCAGCACGCAGGAGAACAACCCGCAATGCACCGCTCCCAAGTAGCCACAGGGTATTTCACTGGAATAAATACTAAATGTGAACATCAAGTAGGATGAGCAACAAAACAAAAGCAGAGATATTTCAGGATGTCGATGCTTTCCTGTTAGTTATTTCTGATGCCTTCCGCTTTTTAGAACTGAAAAGTTCTAAAAATTCAGTTTTACCAAGCGTCCAAACGTAGTGAATGTATATTTATGTGTAGTTCATATACGTCATATATAGGAAGAATTTGTACCACGGTAATGATGGAAACCTGTCACAAACGGGGCAGCGGTCGTGTGGAGTTTGAAGGAGGATCCAAACGCAGACAGTGGTTGGAGGTGCGAGTGCGTTTATTTACAGTGAAGGAAGTGAACAAAGGCAAGGGCGACACTAAACGTAAACCTAAAAACTAACGGTACACAAACCCGAAACTATAAATCACAAATCACACAGAGGGGAACACATAAGGAGGTGAGACCGGAGATGAGGATCAGAGAGACGCGGAGAAAATACAAAGTCACAGAATGTCACGAAGAAACACAGACGAACCGACGAGGACCACAGGCAGGCACACACAATAAATACACGCAGGATAATGAGGGAATCACACACAGGAGGGAGGCGCAGCTGATACTAATCAGACACGACGAGACACAGACCTTCACAGTAAAACAGGAAATACAAACTGTTTTACACACAGAACACAAAGACACGAAACAGGCACAGAAGGGAGGACACTAGGCACCAAACACGAAATCCAACCCCAATACTAATACAAAATGAAGATAAACACAAGAAGGTGGAAAATAAAACACAAAACACTGGGTCACCGACCCAGGATCATGACAAAACCAGAATATTTTGCACATCTTAGATACTCAAGTCTTTAGTTATCTGGTGCATTTTTAAAATGTAGAGTTTAGTCTGTCAACTGTAGTCTTTATTGTTCAATTTGTTTCAGGCATTGTAAGACATTGTTTTCGCTAATTGCTTGTTACCAAGTTTCCTTTTCGTTGCTTGATTGTTTCTGCAGTCCATTTGCTTTTTTGCTCGTTTTGCACCTTGGGAAACTGGGTACATCTGAAAAGACTGCTTTCTAATTCATTTTCCAAACACGTTTCCTTGTGCAAATAGCGTCTGACATATCAAGCAGCTCAAACTCACCAGGATCTCATCTACGCAGCTCCTGGTATATGAGTTAAAAGTAATTCTCTTTGATTTTGGATCTACAGCCAAGGCCCTGGGGCATACCCATGCTCTAGCCATTCAGAGTCAGGCAGGCTTTACTTCAACAGAGGAGCAGCCATGTAATCTAAAAATTAATTCCTTTTTTTTCCTCTGCTCCATCAATCACATTGTCAGCCTTGCAAAGCAAAGTGGCTTCAATTTAGCTCTCATCTATAAATGTCCATATTTAAAGCAAAAGTGTTCAAACAATCTGTAGAATTAACAGAGGAGTTTGTCAAAGCTCTCCTGAAAGGCCATCCTGCAGATGTGCAAATGCTGTAATAAAACTGTACTAACCGCATGGCAGAAAGCTTCTCCCCTTTTCTCCAGTCCCATAGCACAATGGTGTGATTGTCATCCAGGCCCACAGAGGCCAGCCGTTTGCCATCCGCTGTGGATGGAAAAGTCAGTCTGTGAGTGAAGTTTGCCTCTTATTAGCAACATGAAAGCACCATGGCGGGTTTGATCTACAGCAGGTGATTCACTGACTATGACATACAGATCACCACCATGCCTCTATCTGTGGCCAATTAGGGATAGTCAGATGCACAGTTCTACCGTGATGCTGTCAGACTGCTGCGACTAAAAGACTAAAAAACTGGTGACTTGCGAATTTACCTATTCCTTTTATGTGTGAAATTACTTTTTTGTTTCCGTTAAAACAGGATGTCTGAAATAATTTGTAAGTATAAAAAGCATGTCTGGGTTAGCTAAGTGTAGTTTGAAAAAGCAAGACTGTGTGTTACCTGAAAAGTCTAAAGCACACACTCCGAGCTGGTGGAACCCCCTCAAAACAGACATGGGTTTTAACATTTCTGTGTCCCATATGTGGATGGAGGAATCTCTGCCAACCTGGGTAAACAAAAAAAAATCCACCAAGTGAACCCCTTTAGATCAGATATAGCTCAGCTGAAAGGGGTTTAAAGGCTTTCAAAGGACCCATAAACCTCCAAAACCTTGAATATTTTATTTTAGGAGTCTAACGACTACCTGGCCTGTAGCTACAAAATCCTTTAGGGGGTGGAGAGCCAGACAGAGGATGTCATCATCATGGCCCATGTAGAAACGCTGCGTATTCTGTTGTCTGTTGTACACAACCCCTACAGCAGCGACATGGTACACTATCTCCCCAGTCTGGGTATAGAACAGGTTGCTCCTGCAATCATACCCCCTGTAGCTGCAAACAAAAAACAAAGGGGTAGGGGGTGAGGGGGCTTTATTTAATCACCATGCATGAAGAGACTTCTCTAGCCGAAATTCTTCTAATGCTGGGATGGTGTGGGGTTATGCAATTTCTGAGCCTACCCATGAATGAAGTGCAGCTTTACTCCACTCCCTGGTGCTCTTTCTCTCTTCTTCATAGCTGTTGCTCGATGTTTCTCCTTGCACTGCTCTTTGAGCTGAGGTAGATCTTCTTTATAAACCTGAATGCATGTGGAAAAGTGTTCACATACTTCTTGATACACAGTAATACTTTCCCAGGAGATGCTTTTGATTTTAAGACAAACCTGTCGTCGATATGTGAGCTGCGTCTCCTGCTCAATTTCCGAGTCCATCTCAGGTACGTCTGACTGATCAGAGTCTGACTCTTCACTGTTAGAGTCAGCCAGTATCTCTGTAGGTAGAAATAAGGTTACATTACAGCTTGCCAGAAAATTCCCCCCGCTTCTAATTCAGAAAAATATCCTACTACATACAAAGTTAAAAAAAGCCCCTTCATCCTGTTTCTGTGGGAGTCAGGGTCAGTCATGTAATAACACTACGACATCTCCTATTTATTAGACTGTCCTGCTTCACAGTGACAACAGTGAAAAAAATGTACAATAATGCTGATGCAGCAAAGTAAAGCTGTGCCAAGACAAGGCAATAAGCAGAACTGGCAGCTAAGGGCGGCTACTCACAAGATCCATTAGGAAAATTAAAAGGAAAGGCAGTTAGTATGTGGTTTAATTTCAGAGAGCACAAGGCAGTCTGTCTCTGGAAAAAATATGACTTGGGAACGGCAATGCAATTATACTTTCCAAGGTTCATTCACTTTTATTGGATTTGTTTTAATTAATGTGATGGCCGTTCCTTTTCTGAGCTTTATAGAAATGATGGTTTGCTAAAAAAAACAAAAAAACACAAAGGACGGAAGGAAGAAAACTAGTACATTGCTCTCTCGTGGGTTAGCACATCAAGTTCATGAGGTTAGAGTGAGGAATATGCTAATTATGTGACAGAAAACTACATTCATAAAACCCATAATTGCCAGGAATGACATATATGGCGATAAATCTTTTTTTAATGGTCTGAATTTAGCAAAGGCAATGTTTAAGTCAGACAAAAAGAATTCTTTCTGAAGCATTTTGGAAAATCGAATGAGAAAATGGATACTACTTCCATGTATGTGCATATGGAGCTAGAGCCAAGAGTCAATAGTTCACATTAAGACTACACACAAAAAAGTTAACCTGGCTCTTGCCTAGGCACTAGGCAATCTACATTGTGCCCAACAGTGTTCACAACACCTCCAAAATCCAGTTTAATTGACAAGTGTGACCATAGGGTACTATACTCTAGTGTGGTTCAGTTAGACTTGGGCATTATCAGCACAGTCAACAACAGCTGCATCTCTAAATATCTCTAAGTATCAAAATATCTCTATATATCGAAGTAATTAATGGTTCTATAAGACATTTGAGAGGACAAAATGACAATGCTTCCGAAATGTTCCCAATCAAGTCACAAAATGCATAAAATCGAGGACAACTCATGGTGCTTGTCAAGAATGTTTTTTTAAAAGCTTGTGTGCATGAAAGAGAGAGAGAGAGGAGGTCAAAATAGGTCAAAATGACGTGTGCTTAGCCCTGATTATTAAACGCAGTGTGAGTAAGGCTAGCCAGAGAGGTAAGGCAATGATGTTACAATTAAGCATAGCATGACCAGATTGTGACAACCTCTACCCCCACTGCCTAAGCTAAACTGGTTCCTTTTGCTGTCTGTGAGCAAAAAAAGATCCTGGACAAGCCCCCATTTTTTCACAAACTGGAAAAAAGTAGTAGCAGTCTACACAATACATTTACTTAAATAAGATGGAATATCACAAAATTAAACAAATACAGTTGAAGCTAATAATATCAGGACATGTACTGTGGAGTGGTTAGGCACAAATGCAAAAATAATTGATGGCTGATGATGCCAGCTGCAGGCAGGAGAATGATGCAATTAATATATCGGCCAGCTTTAATGGACTGAAACACTCAGGTGAGCTGCATTAGCTGAACACCTTGCGAAGTTAACCAATTGTCCTCCAAGACAGACTAGAACCACAGGAAGGCAGTGGGAGGAGTGTTACAGCAGTATTTTTTAACAGAGCCAAGCCAAATATTCTCTCTTTTTCCAGCATTTTTTTAAAGCAAAGTCATAATCTCCTGGCTCCATTTATTTTATTTATACCACACAGACAAGCAAGTGGTATCACAGACCGTTATACCATCAGACATTTGGAGTAGTAAAAGCACAGGCAGAATTAATGATAGCACAGGTCCATTAAGTATCCTAGTAAGCCATTACTGTAAACCAGCATGTACAAGAGTGGGAACTCCCATAAGTGGAATTCAGCCATCAATAATATATCTATGCTTTCCCTTCGATAACTTTTAAAAATGTCTGCCATGATACTAAGGACTTTTGTGTAACTCTCAATAAAAAGAAAATGTACAATACGTAAGACAGAATTTGCTGTACACAGTATTTCTCTTGTTTGAAGTGGAGATTGAGTAGACACCCGGCTTCCACACTCAGACTAATTTGATGTCTTGTTGGCAGGAGCCACTGATTTTATGAAATAAGTAATAGCAGTAATGCAAGTCATCACCTACATTAAAATGTAACACTGCAATATTCTTTAATGGATTGATCAGAAGTAAAACCTACAGTTCTGAAGGGCATAAATCGCCACATTACAGTAAGTACAGTGCTGCAAATAAAGCCAAGGTGAGGGCAATACTGTACCTTGAGGTGCTATATGCAGAGCTTCTTTAGACTTTCGTTCGGGAACAAACTTCCACTGGAACACTGAGTGATCAGCACCCCCAATAGTTATTACCCACTGGTAATCATGGGACCATCTAGCATTGGTTATGTGAGCCGAGTGGCCTAAATACTTTTTAAATTTTGCACCTGAAATCAAGAGATAATGCATCAGAAGAAGAGTATAACATTAAACCAAAATGCTGTATGTCTGTATTTTTGTAATAAAATTAGATCGTCTTTACCTTTTTTTACACATGGATATCGCAAAAGTTTGACTAATCCATAGTCATCAGCAGTTACTAAGACTTGGTTGTTAAAGTTAGCATCCACAGAGTTGATGTCATTGATGTCTGAGTATTTGGGCCATATTCCATTAACTTCAGGGCCCAAAACACATGTCCATGTAGCCCACTGTACCAACTTCAGCTCTTCCCTATTGGTGACCTCCTTCCCACCTCAACAAAAGAGAGAAACATTTTATCTCACAAAGCAGCATCTTTAGTAAATAACCCGGTAGTTCTGTAGGATTTTTCTGTATTTAGTTTGACTAATCAATATCATATAGCAATTTATTTAATGCACTTTTTCTTTGTGTTTTAATGACCACAAACACTCTCAATTTGAAATCTTGTTCAAGCATGCTTCAAAATGCAGATTGGAGACCAACCTGTCAGTAAGTAGATGAGCTACTCTATCTCCTAAGCCACAGTGTACACGACAGTCTATATTCCTGTACTTACTTGGCATCCTGTAGAAGAGCCTCCTGCCGCTGCCATCATTTGTCTGCAGATACTTGCTATCTGTGGACCAGTCCATATGGGTGATGAAGCTGGTGGAGCCGATGCACTCACCCACTTTCTTGTACCTTTGCACCACGCCATAGATATCCACTGAGTTATCATTTGAGCCTACAGCCAAGTGGGCCCCATCGGGGGAGTACTTCAGCTCATGGATGGCCTCCTTCCTGTCCTTGATGTGCACCACCTCAGTCATATCTCTGGAGGGAAGCAAAGGAATGTATCAGCTAAAATGGTCACCAAATAATGCAACCTCTTCCTTTAGGGGAGATTTATAGCTAGATCGAAATTTTCCATCCAACATTCAAATTGTATACCCACCTGACTCTTAGAACGGTGAATGAGCCATCCTTCATCCCCAGTGCCAGGTGAATACCATCAGTACTTACAGCTGCACAGCGGATGGGCTCCTCCATGTTACAGCGAGCTATCAGCGCATGATCTATAAGGCTCCATATCCTGTACAGACATAACAGCAGGGAAAATGAAGAGGCAAAAACAACCAGAGAAGAATGAAAAAGTGCAAATTGAAGAGTCAATAATGTTTGTGGCCTTTTTCCTATAATACATTAGCTTTACAACTGGACCCAGCAAGTTCCAATTACTCCAACAACATGATAGAGCCACAGCATTACAAATCTAACTTGTATTGGACTAGGGGGACTAACTTTTTACTGACAAATTGCACGCACGGTTTAATACTGCACGAATGGAAGCTGAAGCTTTACCTGACTGAGCGGTCATCACTTCCAGTCATAGCTAGAGGCTTAGTCGGGTGCACAGCCAGCGCCCAAAGCTCTCCCTCACAGTGACCCTGCATTATGAGGAAGGGCTTGTTGCGATCGTGGACGACAATCTCAAAGATCTCACTGTCCTGTGTGCCCACTAGGATGTGATCTCCTCGCCAGCATACGCTACGCACTGACAGCCCTGTAGGAAAAACACATACACAAATGGTAAACATAACTGAAAATGAAACGAAATAACACGCAAACATGAAAGCAGACAGACATTTGCCACTTATAAAAGGCAGACGGTATTAACGGCACAGCAGGGACAATAATAACAGGAGGTGATAATAGCCATCTGCAGGCTAGGACGGAGATTTTAACAAGAAATACAAGGATGACACATGTTTTCAAGCTGATTTGCAACTGACTCTTGGTAATACAGCAAGTATAGGATGCAGGATGCAAGTGCTCTATACATACAGTACTGTACAAAAGTTTCAGGCACTTTTGATGTTTGGTTTCTTAGTCATCAGAGAGGCAGTCCTTGAGTCATTCTGCAGCATCACAATGGCCTCAAATGAACAGGCAGAATCATCAAGAACTATCTTCAGCAACACAAAGGTGAGGCCCACACAGAGCCCTGACCTTAACATACTAAAGTCAGGCTGGGATTACATAACTAGACAGAAGACACTGAGACAGACTGAATGAATGGAAAAAATGTGACAACTTCTCCACGATGCTCGGAACAGCTCACCTGACATGACTTTGAAATAAAGGCTTATCCCAATTAGTCTTTAGTTTGTTTGCTTAATTTTGCACAAATTAATTGGTTGTTTTCAAATAAACTTTCTGTGCTTTGTTAAATGCGGTAATTAAATCTTGCGCTTTTTACTCAGTTCTGTTTTCTTTATGACAGATTATAAGCTGGGGATTATATTTCTGGCTCATTAAGCAAGACAACATTAATTATTAATAATAACACACTCCTTTAAAGGGCATTTCCACTTAAATTTTGAAATTAGTTCAGTTGAGTGAGAAAGTTTAATTGATTATGGTGTCTAAGTTTATAAAACACATATTTAGAAACTACAAAATCAGCAGCTTGAGTGCGGGTGTTGAGCTCTCAACATATTGACTTTTAATGTTATTCAGTTGTTTTTGGATACTATGAAAACACTCACTGCACTATTATTAGTAGCATCACCAATTTACTGTATGAGCTTAAAACGTTTGCACAGAACTGTAGAAGACGTCTGTATACAGCGCAAAAATTGCAACAGTGCTTGGACTTACTAACAACAAGAGGAACAGCAGAACAATGTGGAGACTGCTACAAACAGACTGACATGGTTGTTAACGCTGCCCTCAATGACATTACCCACCTCGGCTATTTTCACCTCTAGCTACTGTTAGGTCCAAGATTAAAAGTAAAGGAAATGGGGAAAAATAGAGAGCAAGAAGAAAATGTTAGAAAATGAATTTAAAAAATATTAGAAAGAATGCCTTTTTTTTTTTTTTTTTTAAATCCACCTTTTCACAGTGCCTCAAATTTTGCCCTGCAACATCTCTGTACCTAAATTAATGGGGAAAAAAGCGCAAATTTGACATCACCTTTATATCCTTGATCTGTTTCCCTGAGATCAATGACAGTAATTGGTTTGAAGTTGAGATCCCACAGCCGGACGCAGCCGTCTCGGCCCCCGGTGGCAAAGCCCTCTTCACAGGCATTCATGCTGAAAATCCCTGACTGGGAGAAATGACAGGCTGTCAGTGAAGATCTGCACAGTAAATGAGCAACGACAGAACCAGCCGCGGCTACAAATTCCACAGTGCTGCTCCTCAGCCAAGCATTTGTTTAACAAGGCTTTTGCAATTACAAACTGGCTACAGCGGCCTCAAGATAAAACCAAACTGGGATAAGAAAATTGTCATATTTGCTTTTATTATAGCTTAACTGGAAAGCTCTACTGATGCCCTTGTTTGTCTGGTGGGCCCCTGTCCAAGCCCTAGTAAGATATTCGGTGATCCAAAAAGCAGGAATGGACATGTACTGTAGTTATTATCCCCTCCCCCATTTGCCTATCCCCCTCACCCAGCTGTTGATCCCGTAGATATCATTTAATCCTGTGGAGAAAAAGGCTGATCCTTTTCTACAGAGCAGAATCAAATAAATCCAACGAGCATAGCTATGAACCCCGTTAAGTTTACTAGACGCTTTTACTTTAGCTCTGCTCTGTATGTAGCTGCAGGTGTGCAAGCAAAACCAGCCTGAGCGAAAGACCACAAAGCACCCAGATTAGACACTTACCCCATGAGCACCCTGCACCGTCCTCATCAGGTTAATCCCTTTCCACACGTAGATGTCACCGTTCAAGGCACCGGAATACGTGACTTCGTCCTTGGCGCAAGCAAGGCAGAGGATTGTTTGGAGATCCCCCGTTTTGCCAAAAACACCACGTTTGGGCGTGAGAGCATTACCGCATAAGCTCCAGAACTGCAAACACAAACAGAAAGAGTGGAAGAGTATGGTGGCTAATAATCCCCTGTGTAATCCTGTCCTGAAACGGCAAAGGCACAATTATGCAGTATTTGGGACCAAAGTCATGTTATGTTTTGGCATACAGGTACAACCACCATTAAAACACACACACACACACACACAGCATCCACAGACACATGCACATACAGGCATGCTCATGATTTATGAACAAGGTCATTGGGATGCACAGGCATGGCCTCGTCTGAGGGCGAAATCCATCAAACGGAGGGGGAGAGAGTGAAAATGAGACGCTCTGTCTGCATGGAGATGAGATCACAGGGACAAAGCTCAGGAAAGGCGTCTCGAATACTGAGACACAGCCATCCTCACGTGAAACCGAGACACTCATCACCGGCAGGCGGCAGAAAAATGACACGCTGACGGCCTATTTTCTGCTTCACCTGATCATGTATTTGACAGCTGGTTCGTATTCAAACCTATAGCTTGAATCTAAATGGATATTTGTGCTTCGGACCATGCATGAATGATTGCACAGCAGCTTGATAGGGACTAACAGGATAAACAAATGAGCTCTTTGAAAGTGACAGCTTGTCACACCCTCACTAACACCCATTGCCCTGACTGATAAAGCTGTTGCGCTCTAAGAGGAGGTACTGATTATCAGAGACAAGCATCACAGATGCCATCAATCATTTAAGGCTTGTACACACCTTACCAGCACAGGACTTCTCTAGTCTTGAGCTCTTCACTGAGATTTCAGTGAGCATTTGCATGTTAGGGAGCTTTTGTGTGGTCACTGAAGGTTATAGAGTGGCAATCATAAATGTTTGAGGAATACTGGGATACGCAGGTGAAAGTGTGTCAAGTGCTGGGTTTGGTAAGGGTTCGTGGGAGGGGGCTTTGTGGCACAGCCTGTTGCCAAAGCAGTGGGGATGGATGCGGCATGACTGCACAGCCCTCCCTGCCTGCAACTGATAAGGCAGCGAGACACAAGCGCTAGCTAATCCCTTCACTGCAGAATTACTGAGAGAGTACTGGAGGCTGGAGAGGTTTATGATGAGGTCATGAGCAGCAGAGAAAGGCACACAGGGGTAGGGACAACACAGAGGAAAGGTCCCTGAAAATAAGACTCTACTTTGAGTCAAAATCAAGTCTTGGCAATGACACTTCTGAGCAAACTTCTCCTCTTAGCTGAGAATTAGTGGTATGTCATTAGCTCGGTTACCTCCACTATTACCCCAAGGGAAAGCTTTTAAGTGTAATTAACATAGAAAGGTCAGTCATTCATTATCTACTGCACTGCACGACCCTGTACGCCCTGCATCCCACTCACAATTTCCCCTCTTGCTCAACTACATTGACCCTAAATGTTGCTGCTGCGCTAACAGAGGTCAACTATTTGGCAGCCTGCTGTAAGGACAGTTAACTGACCTCCCTCAGGCGTTGTATGGAGCACATTTCCTCGAAGCTGGTGTCATTCATTCACTTTGCTGAAGTCAAGCTGCCCTCTGTGGCTTTGTGGCTTTCAGATGAGCGAAACACAAAAACAACACCTCTCTCGCTAACTGTTTTCATCATGTACCCTTGACATTTTACTAACAGTGTGGATATATTTTACGCTGTTCTAGGCACATGAGTCTGTTTCTATTTATATTGTTGTTGAGATTATTTTATTAAATATTATAATTAATATTATAGATTATTATATGCTATGAACACCATGTGAATGAGCTCACCATATGGGTTGGACACAAGTGAGTTAGTAGTTGAATCCAGACCATAACATGAAATTATCATGTTATGTACACAGGATTTGAGGTTGGTACCCAGCCTATGGTTCTGATTCCCAACCAGATGCCTTTGATTTATGATTTGCTGGAAATGATCTGGAAAACTTGGTAACTGTTTCAGAATTACTTTTAATGTCAAGATGTTTTTTTCTCATAAATGGCATGGCCATTGGGCATCACAGGCAGTTAACACTTTGTTGTAAGAAGTCAAACAGCTGGGAGAAACTGGGTGACGACACACAAAACATAAATGTACAACAGTGTTCTAAAAAGCTGGATAAGTGGGGTATATGTGTGTGAATTCAAAACACAAAGTGATGATGCATGTGGAGGAAAGCGTCCCCACCACAGAGGTGGTGTTTTCCTCCTCCCTGCTAGTGAGTGGATTACTGGGGCTAAATCTCCTGTATGCTCTGAGTGCTATAATCACGGAGCAAAAACAGGCCAGGGGAGCAGATGTCACATGGTCTGCAGGGTGAAGGGCTGGGGAATTATGTGGGACAATTGCTGGATTGCCTTGGCGTGAGACAACCCGAAGTGGGGAAAGGAGATGAGGAGGATGGGGAAGGACCAAAGGATTCTGCAAAGACTGGGGTGGGGTAGGGTGCAGCAGCCTGCGGAGGTTTCTGCATCGAGGCAGTTGAGCAAGAGTTAAGGGGGTAATTACTATGAGAGAACGTTACACACCGAGAAAAACGTACAGTAGGTTAACCCCCCGACCTCACACCCCCTCTCGACTGCATTGCCCACTTAAGCGTGCCTGAATACTTAGCCTTGCAGAGCCAGAGGGTATATTTCCTATCTGAGCGTGATCCATTCTTTTCCCAATGTTTTGGAAATGAGCCTCCTCTGAACACTACAACTACACATCCCAAGGGAAGGCTTGGCGAAGACAGACACCCTGCATCAACTCATTGAAGATTTATGAGCGCCACTCTTGAAAAGAGTGATATAGATAGGCCTGGAAAGGGAAGTGAGCACAGCTGCAGTTTGTACAGCGGAGGGCTTTTATAGAGTTGAATGGAGATTTTGAAAGGGGAAGCTGAGTAGCAGAGTCATGGTCTTTGACAAAAAAAGAATCATTTTACTTCAGCAGTGCAGATTACTACAAATTTGAGAGAGGAGAGACAGTGAGTCTTTGCCTGTCCTACTTATGTTAAGTGCCTTATAGCCATGCAATCAAACGAATTTGCATAGATCTATTTTAAGGCTTTGATGTGGCCATGATGATAAAGCAGGGAGAACCGAGGCACCATGCGAACTTCTAAAAATCATAATCTGTTTTCATATATTGTGCAAGCTTGAGCTGTCTATAGTACACTGCATAAAACGACCAGTAAATGGCTGTACCTTGATATGTTTGACACCGCAGCTCACGAGCTTGCTCGGCTGGTACAAATCCCACGATATGTCAAATATCTGCAGGGAGAAACCATACAATGCATTAAACACAACAACATCCACCTTCAAGTCTGGACTTTTATTAATCACATTCGCTGCAGGAGGAGGAAATTAAAAGGAAAAAAAACTGTGTGGTGTGTCTGTGTGTGTTTACCCTGCCTGTGTTATAACGTGTGTGGGCTGAATTAGAAAACAACAGCTGCCTGTATTTCATCTTTTTTAAATTCCTTTTCATTAGACGTACACCCTCTCCGATGGGCTCTGGAAGGCTTACAATCAATCAGGCCTAACTTGCTTATGTCCCTGTTGGGCAGGTGCTCCATCCTGCATTTATAGCTAATTGAGGCGGTCAATACCGAGCTTGTGACGGAGGAGAAAGGGGAAGAAGAAAGTGTTTACCCTGTCTGTATGACCGGGAGCGGCTGCCAGAACCTTCCCTCTCCTCCAGTCCCACACACAGATTGTGTTTTTCGAGTCCAAACCCACAGACACCAAACACTGTAAAGAGAGCAAAGAAAAACACAGACATCACAGACTCTCACTAATCACTGCAAAACAAACTTAGCTACCTCCATTGCAGCATGGTAGGTCACAGTGAAAGGGCTAATAATGGCTACAGAGCAGAAGAGAACAGTTGTCCAGCCTCTGGCGCTTCCACTGAGCACATTTGAGTGCTTTTGCTGGAGGAGCCACCTATAGCCGACTGAGTGAGTAGGCAGCAGCGGCAGTGGAGCAGAAGAGAAGAGAGCAACTCTCATGGAAATCCTTCGCTACTCTGCGGCTTGGTTTACGTCTTCAGTGCTGAATCAGTGTTTCGGTATGGAAAGAATTCTCTGGTGAGGCATTTGCACAGTTTAACTGAATTTGAAAAGCCAGTGTTTTAATAATGAGCAAAGAGGCTCCAAGTGTTGAAACCCAGTGGAACCGGGTGGATGAGGGCGGCTGAAATGTGCATTCAAACTCAAGTAATGCTTTAGCAGCAGTAGTGGCGTGGCTCTAGGGATGTTCTGTCGATGGGTCTCACTCAGCAGTTATTAGATGAATCTCTGTGAATAGTTGTACAGATATTCATTCAGAACAATAAAAAATCTACAATGATGTTTTGTTTTTTTTTGATCAACAAAGCAAAGCAAACGTTTTGGTGCTATCGAGGATTTTTTTGGCAAGGATCCCTTCACAACCCTAACACAGATTTAGTTGGCTTGGGGTTAATGACCCTTAACAACATGGACTGAGGCAAATATTTTATTATTTTAAAATAGTTCTTACTGGTATTGATGCACAAGGAAGCAACTTTGGTTGCTACAAGAATCCTGTGATCACACATAGTTCGGATAAAAACTTAAATATAGTGATTTCTGGCTCCAAAAAAATTCCAACATGCCAAAATGGTAATAGTAAAACTGTAAGACAAAATCACTGTCTGTTTTTCAAGTTTTAGTTAAAAAACTAAAACACACACTTACATCTTGGGCTCTCAGGTGTATCAGATGTTATGACATAATCACACAGTCTAGCAACCACTTAACAAGGGCTAAAATGACCAACCTATAGCATTTATACATTTATGTATAACACCTTAAAAACTGATTGTGTGACTTTCTTTTCATGAAAAAAGCATTTAATTTATATCCACAAAGCGACGTGTTATATATTATGAAATCATCACATCACCTGGCAACCAGCTAACAATGGACTTAAATCACAGATGAAACCGCATGAAAGAGTTTCCAAAAAACCTTGATCACAGCATAATCTGGCATGTAGAAAGTGGCTAAAGCAGAACAAAAACAGTCAGTATTTTTTGTACAATAGCATTACAGCTGCAGCTGATGCTGAAATATCTCAGGGAAAAGGACGTGTCAAATATCAGTGTATTTTTTTATATTGCTATAATAGATGGACTGGGTAATGCACCAGGGATTTATTCTAGATTGCTCTGAGTTCAGCTCTCACTTCCTCTGATCCAGGAAGGGGGAGCGACAGGGAGTAAATAGAGCTGCTAAACTAATAAGCGATGGAGTTTTCTCTGGCTTTAAACACTGTCACCTTTCATCTAAGTCCCCAGCTCATGACCCGAGCAGGAAAGTAGTACAGGGTCATATTCCTTCCCTGCAAAATATAGGATGTTAAAGTCCACTCTGAACACTTTAATTGGATGGAGAGGCGTGCAAATATTGATTTTTACTGTATTGATTTTCATAGTTCACATCAATATGATATCTGAAGGTTGCAGTGTGTAAACGTTAACTGGTGACAAGTCTGTGAAAGACTGTAATGATGACAAAAAAGAGGATAAATAGGAGGTTGCTGTAAAGTTGGTTGTGTCAGAGAATAAAAACTAAGCTGTCTGGATGCAAGCCTCTCTAGAAACATCCCCAAATTTTATCACACTGGACAAAGACTGCAAAGATTAAAACTACAGCAGCACTGTGCATCTTTTAACGTGACAGATTCTTTAAAATTGGCATCATTCTGCAAAAACTGTACCTGTCCCTCGAGGTCAAAGGCCAGGCAAGCAATGCCATGTGTGTGCACATCCTTGAGGATGGATACAGTCTGCACAGTGTAGGAGTCCCACACACAGATGTAAGGCTCCTTGCCCACCTGTCCCGTGGCCACCAACACACGCTCCGGATGGAGAGCTAAGCTGCGCAGAGAGAAAACGGGCAGAGAAAACACCTGGTTAGCACAGCTATTTTGCATGATTGTATGCACGTGTGTGAGTGTGTAGTTGTGTGTGCGGACAAGGGATTCACCCTCCCAGCAGATGAACACATTAAGTCTGCAATGGAAACAGAGTGGCAGCTTGATGAAGTGACATGGTTCAGTTAACTCAGTCATGCTCAGTGCGCACGCATACACACTCACACACACACACGCTTCAAGTGTGGTGCATTCAAAGTATAAAAAGCAACACTGGCAAATCTGTGAATTTCATCTTTCTCAGCTTTTATTCATAACATCCCTTGAACTATTTCCTGGCCCTTTCACCTTTTTTAATTCATCTGGGGTTTCCTCGCATCACTGGGCATATGTTTGTAACAGTGTTACATAATCCCCCCCAACCTCCCACCCCCTCCGCTCCACTCCACTCGTACCTCCCCCACCTACAAGCTATCCCACTCTACAGCTGAGCAACAGCCTGCTGTATAAAGCTGTCACTCTCTTCTCCCGCTCCACCCATCCTTTCACCAGACCCCAGTCACGTTCCAGGCAGGCCTGAGTGATTTATTGGGCAAGGCTTTCTCTCACCTTGTCCTGGCCTATATAGTTCACACTGCGATGGAGCTCCCTCTATTATAATCAGACTGCCTGTTTTGCCAACTGCTCTCCAGCATTTGTAATCCTGGTGTGTATTCAGACAGCAGGGCCAGAGAGGCTTCACGAATCGAGCAGCATAAACCTGCTGAGTGAAAGAGGCTCCCAACAAATAGCCCACTTTGACTCTCTAAACTACTTTGTCTCATCTTTCTCCTTCAAAGTTTTCAGTGCGGATCTTTCCGTCTGACTGCTGACACTTTATCTGCATCTGTAATGCGCTGTCATCACAGAGCAGATAAAGCTCGGTGGTGTAACGTCTTTGAAAGCTGAGGTGGGTCTGATGTGACATGCCTGATCTTTGTCATCCTTCAGCCCTCTCTGCTCTTCTCTCCCTTTGCCCCGGCTACGCCACTGTCTTTGTTGAACCTCTCTCCAACTTGGCACAATTTCTCATCTTACTTTTTATGAATTATATAATCTGAGCAAAGCAGCTAAAAATAGCATTCGGAAGAAGAGAGAAATACTGAGGTGCAGACAGACAGCAGAGAAAACTGCTTTGGCATGACCAGGTACTTTGCGCTAAATCTGTCTGGTGTGACAACACAAAACATGATTAATGAAGATTAAAACTTCCAACATCTTCAGAGTCAATCTAACACCAAAAAAAAAGGAAGGAGATGATACTTATAACTCCTATCCTGCAGTTCAAATGTGGTTGGTCCCCTTTACAGCGTGAAAATCAAATGCAGTCTTCGAGCCAGCTACAACCAGACTGTTTCCCTTACATTCCTGTCAGCTGAAGAGCTTGTTAAATGCCATCACTAATGACTTTGCCTGCAGTGCATTTCCACGGTTCTCCTGTTTGATATAGGCTACGGCTGTTTGATGCATCTGTTCTCCATCTGCATAATGCTGTAGTACAAAATGAGCTATACGGCAGAGATTTAACTGCCTGTTTTTTTTTATATATGTATATCTATCTATCTATCTATCTATCTATCTATCTATCTATCTATATATATATATATATATATATATATATATATATATATAGAGAGAGAGAGAGAGAGAGAGAGAGAGAGAGAGAGCTGACTTCTAACAGTTAGGATACAAAAATAGAGCAAAAAAGAGCACTGGAACAACACGTTTGGCTTGTAAGAAAGATAGGAAACCCCATGAACAAGAGCCCATTAAATTACAGGAGAGCACACAATTGATCCTCATTTTAACGTAAGCTCCTGAGACACATGCACCATTAGTTTTCTTTGTACAGATTTTCCCTACACTGGATTAAAAAGAAGCAGTGGATTAGGATATTTCAGAAGGTCTATATAGTAGAGGATATTTCCCAGGGTACAGCAAAGTGTTTTTAATCCATCAGCTTGTTCCAAAAACTAAAAATAGAAAAGATAAAGTAAGCAGCAGGTATGTAGAGTGGTGCTCTTCTTGATTAGATAGTCCAAAAGACAGCGAAACGGATGAAGAAAAGGATGATGATGAGGGCAAAGATTCTCTTACAGAAATTTAATGAGGTTACAACCAAAATTGTCATTTTACTTTTTCCTTAAAAGATAGACAGAAAGTAATTGTTTTTAATTATCAAGAAACCAATAATCATTTGTAGAGGATTTTTTTTAAATGTGAGGTTTCACATACGCAATTTAGGCATTATATATCAATTAAAACTTTTTTAAAGTAGCATAATAGTTAAAAAGGCATCACTGACATCTAGGCTTTTTATAGTGAGGGCAAAGTATAAGATAAGAGTATCTGAGCATGTGTAGCTGCTTCCACCTCATCTGTGTAAAACATTCATAATGCCACTTAAAATTGTTGGTTATATATATTTTTTTTACTCCAGTGACAACATTGCTGAACCACACTATTGTGCTAAGTGACTGTACTAAACTCTGGAGGATCTTAATTGGGTAAGACAGATGTGCTCTTTAGAGAACAAGCTTCCTTTTACAGAGTAGCCCTGGCAGCTACTAGCAGTGAGTGCATTTTGTGATTGTGCTGGGACTTTTTAAGAGTATCCTGACTGGTGTTGCACATGCACCCATGTGGATTAAGTCTTCTCCTGGTTTTTAGAAACTTAGCTATGCTACCTGAAATATTTCAATAGAGTAATAGTGGAAATAGATGTGGAAATACACTGTAGTGCTACCTGTGGCAACAATTATTAATACACTGGAACCAAAGAAATATTTTATTACTAAATGCAGAAACTCTAAATGGGTTCACCTGCTTTATGTTTCCTTGTGTGTGTATGTGTGTTTCCCTCAGAAACCTGAGGGATACAAGGATTGTGAATCACAGGAAATACAAGCACAAAAAGGAAAATGGATGGAAAATTTCAAATAAGGAATGAAAGATATGTGTATTTAAAACTTTTGATCTTGTTATTATTACCACCCCTTGATAATAACTATGTAAATACAAGGTGCTTGATGTGATAGTAAAAAAATATAAAACATAACTGAACACAAATAACACAATTAACCCAAAACCTGGAAAGAATAATAGCAATTATGCATGCAAATACACTAATTGGCAAAACAGAAATGCATGCTCAGATATGAAGTCTTGTTGACAACAGATTAGTCTAGAGTCTTCCAGTAAGGCTTTTCCCTTCTGGATATGGTGGATGAACATTTCCAGCATGCGATCTACAAAAAAGCAAAATGAATGCTTACCATAGAACAAGATATTATACTGAGGCTAGTGCCTGCATACAAAATATGCTAAAGATAATGTCTTAGGAAGTAGATCATCACAAACCATCCATATTAATCAACACTAAAACAATGGAAGATGGAAGCAAAGATGGATATGTAAATCATATCAGCTCTCATAGCTGCTGTCAGCAGTAAAACTGTCTGAAAGCACATTTTCACACACTGCTCTAGTATATCACAGTGATTTGTTTCACAACTTGTGCAGCATTAGTCAAAATACTGTATGTTTTATTATTAGAAATAATTTGTTTTGTTCATATCATTAGTTTATGGACAGACAGACTCTTCTCTGTAAGCCAGACGCGTTGTTATTGTACAAACCCTGCAGCAGTATTAATGGAAATGTATTCACAGCATCTCTTCAAGCTCAACGAAACAAGACCAGCCGCACTCTGGCATCTATAATCCATAATTCTGGCCGTGATCCATCATAGAGGTAACATGATATTGTGAGTAATAGGAGATGGCCTTTTATTTCTGTGTCCATGAAACGCTCTCGTTAACTCATTAACTCTCACTATCAAAACAAAAAAACATGCAGAAAAGATCACAGTGCAGAAACAATGAACAACTAGTCAGTCTGTTATTTTCCAGACAGAGAGTAATTGCGGTTTGTCTCATTGTTCGATTTACATTAAGTTTTAAACATGCTTTTATTGAATGCCCACTTGTACATATGTTGAGTATGAATACAGAGCTTGTGTAAGTTATGGGCCTATTTTAATGCTTGCATTTACACACGTTCAAGGCTAGACCATGAAATAATAACTAAACGAAGAAGGCCGCCATGCCTCTATCCTCCCACGCTTTCGTGAATTTACACCCACAAATGAAATAAAATGCAAAAATTAGGGATTTTTCTGCCTCAAATTGGCCTTTGTGTTTGACTATGCAAGTGATCATGCTTGGTCTGTAAGAATCTGCTTAGTTCCCTGTTATTTCTGGCCAACCCCACTTTAAAATAATTGATTTAAAAATATTTTTTATTAAAACCCTTGTGAATTTTATTTGTAGAGGAGGCTAAAACCTCTTTGGTGGGGGGACAAGGTTTTAAAGTACAGGAAAAGCCCTGAAAATATGTGCTAACAATATTTATCCCTGCATTGAGTGTGCTGTTAGGTTTGGGTCATGGGTAACTCTACTAGAAATCCACCGACTGAAATTCTGGGACAATACCAGCACATGTGCTTTAAAACTAGCAATTTAGCCTGTGCCAGTGCCATTGTATTTTTTTTTTTGTTTGTTTGTTTGTTTGGTCTTTATTATTTATTCCCCCCTTTCAGCTACTGACCAAATTATCATTGAATACAGCAGATAAAGATCGGCATCTTTTTTCCCCATAAGGCTGATGGGAGTGAGCAAGGCTCCTATCAGTTAAAAGTGTAGTGAATCTGTCTTTACGTGGACAGCATGTGCTCTGAGTATCGGAGATTAAGCTTTGTAAAATACACTGTGCCTTAAACAACCAGGTGAAAAATATGAGGTGAGACTAAAGTCAAAAAGAGTTTGCATGACCTTTATTTTTTCCATTAATGTTGCTTTCAGCTACTCCTTTATTTCCCAAAGGCTCGCCACGGTGGATGGATCAGCATATTTGATTTGGCACAGATTTTATGCCGACTGGCTATCCCTGATGCAACTCTCCTTTTTATCTGGGCTTGGCACCGACACTTGGAGTGCATTAGCTTGCGACCCTGAGGCAGGGTTTGTGATCTCCCAGGGATCTTCCGCGTGTAAGGTGAATGCGTTAACCATGTTAATGATTGGTAGGAAAAAAAAAACTAAGCGGCTTCTGAAGTCTTGCATGCCAGCAGTATAGCCAGCCTTCCTGGCTTCAGGATTTGCTTACCAATCAGACCAATCACGCCTACTACACACATAAGCATGATTGGTCTGTATATAGTTATGCCAAAGAGCCTGTATTATGTTTCCTGATAGAATTCGGTTGATTGTCCTCATATTTCTGGGCATTTGATAACCACAAAAAATGTATGTGCAACTTAAACCCAGGTTATAAAAGATACTTGTAAATAGTATTTTTAATCACGGTCCTAATGATTTTTCTTGGGTGGGAGCCAAGACTTTTTATATGCAGGAAAAACTCTGTTTCTGCTGAGGTTTAGCAGGAGCCTCAGGCTCTAAGAGTTCCTGACTTGAATAAAAGCAGTTTGGAACAACAGCAGATATGAGGAAAGAATAGCAAAAAACTGTTTTAACAAGGCTACCCACTCTAATGATGCGCCTCACAGTACTCTGCTCTAACTGGAGGTTGTTAACAGTCTCCCAGGTCTATTCTGTTATCACCCAGTAACATGTTTATTTACATTTCTAACAAAGCATTACTAAACCGCCTAAAAGGCCAACCAAAAGAAGGCTAGACTACTGCATCATTGTCTGCTCAGTCTTTCATTCATGTGTAAACCTGCCTATTAGCTCTTCCACATTACTTGGAGACCAGTTACAACAGGCTTCAGGGTGAATAAAACCAAGAGGGAAAAATGGGTTATTCCGTATAAAATCAGTTCTGACAAAAGTTCCCATGTGACCTCCTCAAAGTGAGATGTGCAAAATTTAACCTGTGAAAATACTAAGAGTTTATAACACCCCAGGTATAAAGGGATGGGTTAAAATTTTGCACTTTTTTATTTAAGTTATTATATTTTAGCATTTTGAGACAACATAACTTCATGAGTCTATGATATAACCAAATTTTTCCCTGGATAAAATTTCTTGGATAATCCATCAATGTCTGATTCCTGCTGTGCCAAAAATTTATTTTTTTATTTTTTTAAAAACTTAAGAAATATTAAATTAGAGATTCTATTTAAAACTATGATACTAAAACCATGATGAAGTTAAGTGGGTGAGCACATGTAAACAACATTTATACAGAGCTACTAAAAAATTTAATTGAACTTCAAGTATTTTTTTTTTACCTTGATATGAGCAGCAGCCCAGTCTTGATAATAATAATGCCATTAAATTTTTCCATGGTGCCATCAAACACACTAAAGTTATTGTAAAAAAAACAAAAAAACTCGTGTGGTGCTGTTGGTCAGGTGGGAGGCATTCATTGACTTTTCACGGGATCACCCAAAATGAGTGCTGAAGTAAAGAAAATGTAAACATTGCTTACAAATCTCCAGCAACAGCATTTAAAGTGCACCAAGAAAATAAGAGAAACTGTATTTGAATTTGAAGCCCCCTCTGAAGAAGCCACTTCTCTTCCACAAGAGTTTGTGCAATGTGATAACTCAGCTCTGAAAGTGGTGAGCACTGCTCCTGGTTGTGCTGCAGAAGTCATATTCAAAGGCAATATTTAAAAGAGTGCTCACAAGCACTCCTTTGAGGCCTTTAAAATGGCGATTACTTGGCATTTAATAAAAGAAAGCTTAAGAGACCTATTTAGCTTGTAATGTAAGTACATAGCACTAGTTCAAACTACCTGGCTGCACAAAAGCACATGGCCACACTATGAGAGGGTTCTGCATTTCACACTGAAATACTTTGATTAAATGTGCAGATTTTAATTCACCAACTTTGTATTTTCAACAGCTTTGCAGATCATATATCAGATTATTGTTTAGTCTGTGACTCCTCCTGCTCACCATTTGAACTCAGGCACTTCACTCACAGGGCAGTGGCGGGTTAGTATCTCTACTGTCCGATTAATAATGGAGCAGTAGTCCAGCTGACTACCGACACAGTATAAAGCTTGTCATCTCCAGGCCAACCCACACACAGACGCACACACACATATGTCAACACAAGCACTAAAACAATGGACACAGGTCATTGTTGTGCAGCATGCCGAGGAAGATGAGTGATATAATGATTGCTATTTTGCTGTGTTTTTAACCTCCTAAAAGAGGTTTCAAGGTTTTTTCCTGTGATGCAGAGGAGAGCTACCACATCCCTTATTTGCTCAATTTTCCAATTCAAGGATTCCTTCAAGGACTGCTTTGTTCAAGTGTATTTTTAAGATATTGCACATTCGTATTGGAGTGCACAGAGGAAAAGATGGCAACTTCACTCACTACAATGTCAACCTTTCATTGAAAAATGACCAAATGTTGAGAATTGATGTCAAATATTTTATATTTATCCCTTTTTGACTGAATGGTTCGGTGCTTTTCTCTGGATGACATTGTTTAAAAGTAGATTGTTCGGGGACAAATAATTTTAAAGCATAAGCATGAATTCTACAAAATGATTTTTAAAATATTAGTTTCCGTTTAGTGTAGTGGTTCCTTCCAACATGGGAGCAAGAGCAGTCTTCAAAGGGCTCCTTGCTTTGCTGGAGTGCCCTTGAGCAAAATATTGAACCCACAGCAAACTATAGTGATGCTGCTAAGTAGGGGTGCACTCCCCGTGGAGCTGAAAAATATCACATTACACTGCACAAGGTGACACCAGCTCCAATAATGACAACTCTACACTACCTATGAACATTTCTGATGAAAGTCTGGTGCTGTCCACGGTGCTGAAATGCATTTGTATGTTTATATAAACATGTCATTACTACCTGATTATGTCATCGTTGTGCCCCAGGTAAAATTTCTGCTTGTGTTCCCGGGTGTTGTACACAACTCCCACACCTGCGACGAAATAGACAATTTCCTTGGCGGCGGTGTAGTACAGGTTGTTGCGGCACTGATGTCCCCGGTATCCGTACACCCACTCCAGTCTCAGGTGGCAGTTGGGAGCAGTCCTGTCAGCCATGTCCGCACTTCCGTGTGTGTCTCTCTGTCGCTATCACGTAGGCTTTCTGATATAGTGTCATTCACCAAAAAGGATTTATTTTAAGCCCGCGTGTCCCATTAGGCTAGTTCCACTGGAAACAACCAGGAGTCAAGAGCAAGCGTTGAAATCGGGCATCTTTGCGGGTCACGTGAATTAAAAGACTCGCTGCCTGGTAAGATAAAAGCCCTCTGCCTCTGTTTAAGAAACTGATTTCTACGCTTGTGTTTTCATTCAGTCTACTTGTACTTCAGCCCCGGGCTCGCGGTCCTCTTCGAGTCGGGTCAAAGCTCCTGTCAAATCCTACAAAGATGGAGCTGTACTGTTATCCCACAAGCACCGCCTTACAAAGATGACGGAGGAGTCCGTTATCCAATCAGATGCTTTGACATATTCTGGAGGAAAAAGCAGGAGAGGACTACTTCGTCACGTCCATGTATCACGACCAAGAAGGAAGCAGTCCGGGTGCTCGATTGTGTTTCTGAATGTTTTGGTGTAATGTCAGCATTTATGCTCTTAATGTGTTGTTTTCAACCCTATAATTGAAAACGTACCAAAAAAAGTTTGTTTTTAATTGTTTAAAAATTATGTATTACTTGGTCCATTCAAGTATTCAAAGTGTTCATTGAAGCGTGGCGTGTTTCATGACTTATATAAAGAGTTACGAGTAAGAAAGCTCTGTCTTTACAAGTTGTTTACTAACCTAAATTAACCGCTTTCACAGATTTATATATATTTTTTTTATTTAATTTATTCGATCTATATTTCTTGTAAACTAAAAGTTAATTAATTAATTTTAAAAAGAACACCGATGTGCCATGAACTTAATTTAATTTTCTTTTCTTTTATTCAGTTCTTTAGAGGAAATTGCGGCAGTGAAGGACCGCCCTCCCAGGCTGTTGCCGAGCGACAG
Source organism: Hemichromis elongatus (assembly GCA_015108515.1). Classification (NCBI taxonomy): domain Eukaryota; kingdom Metazoa; phylum Chordata; class Actinopteri; order Cichliformes; family Cichlidae; genus Hemichromis; species Hemichromis elongatus. The sequence continues at coordinate 17,861 of VUQR01031307.1, read as the reverse complement.
AGGAAGCCTCGGTTTTGCCTAATCTCAGCTTCCCTTAGCAGCTTGCTAACTGACTTTTAGATCTACGCTATTTCTCTCTGATTAGCAAAAGCAATGGAAGTGACGATGGACCCCTTGTTTCTGGCGTGGAGCTATTTCAGGAGGCGGAAACTCCAACAATGTTCTGATATTTGTACGAAAATATTACAAGACAACCCATACGACCAGGTACTGTGGTGAAGTTAGCAGGGTTAGCCTAGCTTGCTAACGATGGACAGCTGGACAACCTGCTGCATAATCCCGATTAGTCGAGCCTGTGTAGTTTATAATATCTCACTAACGTAGCATTTCATCATACTTATTCTGTTTATTATAAGCTTAGTAGTTGTTGCTATGCGCTACTTTGCTTTTCAAGTCTCCTTTCTATCGTGTCTTATCGTGTTCTGCTTTCTTCCCATTTATTCAAATTTTCTTAAATCTCTTTACTTTCTCGCTAACTGTCTGCACTCTATCTTAAGGACTCATCTTTGCTAATCTCAGAGGTAACCATGATTGCACATGTCTTGTTTTCCATCTCATTTTTATGAATAATTTGTGTTGTAGCTCCTGACTGTTTTATGCCTTCTTCTACATAAATGTGAAATATTTTACACGACTAAAACTTGCGTGTGTGTGTGTGTGTGTGTGCACGCGCGCGTGTATGTGGTGTGTCATAGGCTGCATGGAGCTTGAAAACCCGTTCTCTTACAGAGATGGTTTACATAGATGAAATCGATGTTGACCAGGAGGGGATTGCTGAGATGATGCTGGATGAAAGCTCGATTGCTCAAGTTGCACGTAAGTTTAAACATTTGCTCCGAATTCCACAATTAATTAAATTAATAATTTGAACATTTTCTTAGTTAGTAATTTTTTATAACGCTTGATCTCTGCAAGGACCTGGAACATCACTAAGACTTCCTGGAACATGTCATGGTGGAGGTCCCACACCGGCTGTCAGGTAGGTTTTTCAAGACAACGAAAACATAAAACCGAACTGATGAAGCTTTCGTAATTAACCTCTCATCAGATATATTTTATTTCCTGAAATCTAGGCCCATGACACAATCAGGACGCCCTATAACAGGATTTGTGAGACCAAGCACACAGTCCGGGCGCCCTGGGACAATGGAGCAGGCCATCAAAACCCCACGTACTGCAAGCACAGCTCGCCCTGTCACTGCTTCTTCTGGTAGATTCATTCGTCTGGGGACAGTGAGTATTCCTACTAAAGGCCACGTTTGAGACATGCCTGTTTCTATTCTCAAATATATTTATTCACAAGACAATATATTACGACTGATCGAAACAGTCAATTTATTATTTATTGTGTTATACTGAAAGCCTGAAATTCTTAGCATGACCTATTTTCATATTGTTTTTCTAGGCTTCAATGTTAACAAATCCCGAAGGACCATTCATAAACTTGTCTAGACTAAATCTGGCCAAGTATTCCCAAAAACCCAGTTTATCCAGGGTAAGACTCAAACTGTGATTTCCAGACATTTATCAGTTGTTTCTAACGTGTTTTTCCTGCATGTGAAGCAATCTTCTTTCTCCACAGACCTTATTTGAGTACATCTTCCATCATGAAAATGATGTGAAAAATGTAAGCGATGCACAAATCTGCAGTGTAAAGACAACTACCACGCATTAGATGACAGGACTGTATGTAAAGAAATATTATATTCCTTGTACAGGCTTTGGATTTAGCTGCTCAAGCGACTGAACATGCACAGTTCAAAGACTGGTGGTGGAAAGTTCAGCTGGGAAAATGTTATTACAGGCAAGTAACGCACCATTCTTCATATTATTCAGCTGCAGTGTCTGATTAAATTAACATTTATGTATATGAAATTATATAATCGCTGTTTCTCTCTCTCTCTCTTAGGCTTGGTTTATATAGAGAAGCAGAAAAACAGTTTAGATCAGCTCTCAACCACCAAGAGATGGTAGATACATATCTCTATCTCGCAAAGGTATTGATTATTGCTAAGGGTTTGTACATTTTAAGGTTCTCTCTGTAAAGCAACATTTTTCTTGAAACCAATGTCCTTGTTTTCATTTTCCTTTAGGTTTATCAGCGTATGGATCAGCCAATAACAGCTCTCAGTCTTTTCAAGCAAGGCCTGGACCACTTTCCTGGAGAGGTTACCCTTCTAACAGGAATAGCTCGTATCCATGAGGTACAGTATGCCATCGTCATCTCGAATATCGTCAGTTTTTCTATTTAAGTGCATTGTCGGGTATCACATAACCACTATAACCACTCCTTATCAGGCACTTTAACACAATCCAGCCAAGTTCTAGCTGCCTCTTATTCACATCCAAAGCTCTTTTCCAGTAGGCAGAGTGTCTCTTAGAAGTGATTTCGGGTTTCAGAGTGGCTCTTTAGCTTGTTTGGCACTCTCAGCTGGATCCATAAGATGTAGTTTCTTCACAGTAGTTTCTTATAACAGTTGTTTTCCTTTTAGATGGTTTTGTGTGGTTTTCCTTTCAGAAGAAATTGTTCAGTTTTACATCATCACAAATTTTATCCTCCTCAGTCAGGGGAGCTGATGTGTTCTAGTATATTCAAATTAAATTGAATTTGTTGTTTTTTTGCACCGTTAAGTCAAGTGAAATGTTTTTATGATGTATACCAAAGTGCTTAACAACTAAAAGAATAAATGTCATAAAATAATAAGACAATAAAACTGCTTAAATAAAGAAAACAAAATGAAAAAACAAATACAGTAAAAGCACATTAAAAGTAATCAGAACTAAGTCTGGTGTAATAACCAAAGATGGTTTTCAAAAATGTCTAATGCCCCTGATGTAAATAGGCAGTTTGTTCCACAATGTAGGAGAGGGTACTTTAAGTTTCTGATTTCCTCTTTGTTTTAATCTGGACCTTGGGACAATCAAAAGCATCTGCTTAGCAGACCTGCTAAATGAGAGAGCTAAGGAGGTGCCAACCCCTGCAATCACTTAAAATCAAAGAAAAAAAATTAAACCTTACTAACAACCAATAAAGGAAGCTCATATGAGTGATCTGTGGTCTTGCTTACACTTGCCAGTTAAGAGCCGACCAGCTTCGGTTGGCCAAGCAGTGACAGGCTGACACCTGAAAGGAGACTGTTAATGGTCAAGTCTGGACTAAATTAAGGCATTTTCAAACATTTTCAAAGTCTCTGAAGTGGAGATATGGCTTCACCTTTGCAAGCAGTTATAGTTAAGGAAAGCCAGCTTTAACAACAGCTTCACTCCCAGCTTCTTTGCAATATTAACCTTAGTACTTAAATTGCTGAGGTTAAAGACAAAAGGTTTGGTTGACACAAAGTCTTAAGGACTTGCCTCCAAGCTATTTGGGAACCACTGCACTAATGTGAACTTTCCACCATAGCTGCATGGAGTATAACCTTAACAGCTGCATTAACCATTAAAGATATCCATCCATCCTTCCATTCATCAATTGTCTCTAAAATGGTATTTTGACAGGAGATGAACAACATTGCATCAGCAACAGAGTACTATAAAGACGTCCTGAAGCAGGACAACACTCACGTGGAGGCCATAGCCTGCATAGGCAGCAATCACTTCTATACAGATCAGCCCGAGATTGCCCTGCGGTTCTATAGGTCAGACAAACTTTCTGTACAATTTGTGTAATGTGTTGTTACAATTTATGTGATGAGATTTTATATACCATCTGTGATTTAATATGTTTCACCCTTTGCTAGACGGCTGCTCCAGATGGGAGTGTATAATTGCCAACTGTACAACAACCTGGGCCTGTGCTGTTTCTACGCCCAGCAGTACGATATGACTCTGTCCTCGTTTGAGAGGGCTCTGGCCCTGGTGGCCAATGATGAAGAGCAGGCTGATGTCTGGTACAACATAGGACACGTGGCTGTAGTGAGTTAACAGAAAATGATTTAATATGTTTCACTTCCATATATGGTTTAGAGTTACATAATTTGACACTTAGTTCATTGAAATGACAACCTTACATCGTATTATTTAGAGTATGCTCTGTGTTTACAGGGAATAGGGGACTTGACACTGGCCTATCAGTGCTTTAAACTGACTTTGGCATTTAATAATGACCATGCTGAAGCCTATAACAACTTGGCTGTGCTGGAGCTGCGAAAAGGTCACATTGAACAGGTAAAGACATAGTTTTAAATCATTGTCTTTGTTAAGCTGCTAAAATATGAGTTATGAAATCATAATGGTGTTCCTTCTGACCTCTAATGTGATGTAACACAGCCTATTATAAAAAGTCACTAAAATGTAGTTATTAGCGTCATATAAACTGTAATCTACCTCATATTATCAAAAGATATCTCTTAAATTGTACTTGCGTAATATAAATCCAATATGCAGTAAGCCCATGTTACTCCAACAAATAACTAGGCAATAAAGCAATTTAGCAATAATAGCTTGATATGAGACAAAGCGTCAAGAGATATATGGGATTTTATTTTTCCAGTAGCAGAAGGAGCATGAGCAATCCACCTGCTTAACACTTCTGCTGCCAACATGAATTAAAAGGTTAAATTTTCAGGGTTTTCCAGCTTGTTTCATTGTGATAATGATGATGGCAAAGTGATGTAAGGGTTGCTTCGATTAAAGAAAATAAAACTGAAAATCTGCAAACTATGCACTTCATAGAGATTTTCATGTTAACTGTTAATTGTTTCCCTGCCTTTAATCCAGTCTAAAGCCTTCCTTCAGACTGCTGCATCACTGGCCCCTCATATGTACGAGCCACACTTCAATCTCTCCATTCTCTCTGAAAAGGTAATTAACGCTATCCAGGTCCAACCAAATCCTGCAGTGCACATTAAAGGTGACAAAGTGTGGTCTTTACATCTTCTTGTCTGTGTCCAGCTTGGGGACCTTCAGAGCAGCTACAGTGCAGCCCAAAATTCTGAGGACGCTTTCCCAGAACACGTCGACACTCAGCAGCTTCTCAAGCAACTTCGACAGCACTTTGCAGTGCTGTGAGGGACCACAGCACTGCAAATGACTGGGGTTTTTTTTTTAGCCCAGTCATTACAAAAAGTCACAATTTGGTAGGTTAGTCTTGGAAATTGACAAAGTGGGATTAGTTTTGATTTGTGTTTATTTATTAAATGCCAGTTTATTAGGTACATCTACAGTTGAAGCTCTTTAGCAAAATGAGTGGTAACCCTTTGAAGTGTTAATTGTTAACTGTAATTCTACACTTCAGTGTTGAAAAGTGGTGTGATTGTCCTTATTTGACTCCAGCTTGAGCTGTTGTAGACTTATTGTTGTGTACAGAATAAGCTTATTGGTTGTTTCTTTGATTTTTGCACTATTCTCTGTAAAACTCTATTTCAGTAGAGTTTCAAAAGGCTGTAGTTGAGGAAATGCTACATCTAAAATGTCTAGGTCAATTGTTTCAGTTATAGCCAATTAAATGGTAAATATATGGGCTATAAAGGGGAATGTAAAGGTTTTCCTGAAACACTGGCATGTTAGTGTACAAATCTGTATAGTAGTAAAATATGTGTACATAGTAAAGGTAAAGGTTTTATTTGTAACAGTTACAGAATTTACATACATTTTGTAGATGCCTTTATAACTCAGATGTATTTTTCATATTTTAATCTTCTTTGCCATTTTGTAGTCTCTTGCAAAAGACATGACAATAAAGAAAAAAAAGTTCAGAAGACGCGTCCAAGCCTTAAAGCCAGACTTGAGTCTCTGTTTAAACATTTAAGCTGGAGCTAAAAGGTCTTGGTGTCCTCTCACAAATCCATTTCAGGTTCCAGCCGCATGGAGCATCATTCCATGAATTAAAGGGGTTTTCTCTGGGATACATAGCTGCACAGTCTTCATTGTTTTGGTTGTTAGGCTCTCCAATATTCCAATATCTGAAACAAGAGATGGGTAACTTAGCTTAATTTTTTCAGTGTGCTCTGACATGAGATATGTGGGAAATTACCATATATACTTAAATGAAACAACTGACATATATTTAAATTACGTTATTACAAGTGGATAATGGTTACAGTGCATTCAGAAAGAGTTTATAGTGCTTGTCTTGTTCCACATTTTGTCACATTACAGCCTTTAATCCAAAATGGATTCGATTAATTTTTCACTTCAAAATTTTACACAATAGTTCATAATTAAAAAGTTAGAAAGATTTTCTTGAAATTCTTGCAAACGCATTAAAAGCAAAAACAAAAATACAACATGTACATAAGTATTCAGAGCCCTTGCTCAGTACTCGATACTTTGTTGAAGCACCTTTAGGGTTGTTGTCCTGTTGAAAGATGAACCTTCACCCCAGTCCAGGTCCATAGTGCTCTGGAGCAAGTTATCATCAGCTTGACCCTGAATAGTCTTGCAGTTCCTGCTGCTGAAAAACATCCCCTCTGCATAATGCTGCTACCATCATGCTTCACTGTAGGAATAGAATTAGCTAGGTGCTAAGGGCTGCCTGGTTTCCTTCAGACATGACGCTTGGCATTCAGCCCAAAGAGTTCATTCTTTGTTTCATCAGACCAGAGCATTTTGTTTCTCAGTGAGATTTGTTCAGGTCATGTGCCTTTTACTGACAAGTGGCTTCCATCTGGCCACTTTACCATGCAGGTCTGATTAGCGCAAAACTGCAGAAATACTTGTCCTTTTGGAAGATTATACTCTCCAAAATAGCAACAGTGGAGTTCTATTAGAGTGACCATCGTGTTCTTGGTCACCTCGCTGACTAAGGCCCTTACACCCTGATTGCTCAGCTCCATGAAGATTCCCGGTGGTTCCAAATGTCTTACATCTACTGATGATGGAGCCATCATGCTCATTATTGGGACTTTCAGTGGTGCGGAAATGTTTCTGTACCCTTTCCCAGATCTGTGCATTGATACAATCGTTACCACTCCAATCAAAAACGAATAGAAACATCTGACAGGTGATCAGTGGAAGCACGATGCACCTGAGCTCAGTTTTGAGTGCCATGGTAAAGGCTGTGAGTACTTATGTAAATGTTGATTTTTCTTTAAATGAATTTGCAAGCAAACTTCTTTCACTTTGTCATTATGAATTAAGATTTTTAGGAGAATTTATACCCCTCTTCCACCCTTGTCCCATCCAGCCACATCCAACTTCCTTCCACATCTGCATCTCTCAGTCCGATCCAGAATCCACTCTGGGCCATTGCTCTCGAGGGGTCTCGAGTCATTTTTACCATATCAGCAAGGGCCATCTGACAATATAGGAAATACACATGTACATGAAAACACACACAAACATTTGTGTATGCTAGTGCTGTTCATGAGAAGTGGAAGTCGTGATTTTGTCAGTAAGTTTCATTCTGTTTTTTAAATTTTGAGTCTTACGTGTTCCTCTCTGCTGTTGATCACCACTAAGTCGCTTCCTTGCCTCTTGCAGAAATGCCTGGCATCCATCCATGATCTCCGTGAAAGTTCCTCAGCTAAAGCGAAGAAGTAACACATGGAGTTAATGACAGTCCAGCCTGGCAAACACTGTCTGCAGCCCTCTCCTGTTGACGAAAACAACAAAAAAATGAAAAGGACTGACATGACAATTATAGTGCATTTATTAACATGATAAATAAAGAAAAAGCCTCTCACTGAGCATTGGCATGTGGGATTCCAGCATCGCTATTTCCGTTTCAGTTCTGTCTATTAGTTTTTCGTTATCCTTTTTCCTTCTGTTTAGATGGTCAAACTCCCACTTGGTAATTTGCTGCACCTTGAGCTCTTTCGCCACCTCCTGTTTGGCTTCAGTCTTGCTTTGGAGTGCAGCATTGTAAGTAGCCTGCAATTTGGCAATCTCAGTGCTGATGTCTGTTACTAATTGGTTCCCATAACTAAGTTTGTAGTCTGAAAGTAGAGAAAAGGAAGACTTTAAAAGCAGTACATTTTTTATGGTGCTGGTACAGCTGAAGCAAGAACTCTAACTGAAATAACAGAAAGAGCAGTAGCAGACAAACCTCACTTAAAATATTTATTAATTATCTAGAACCCAGGCAGTTTTTAGGTCAAGGCTAAGACTGATTACACATTTTCCTTTTTTTTCCCTTTTTTTTTTTTTTTTTTTTTAATTTTCTTTTTTTTAAAAATTTTTTTTTTTTGTTTTATTATTTTTTTTAAA